>RPOG01002638.1:0-20001 GCA_008086565.1 Thalassoma bifasciatum | reverse complement strand
AGCGTCCCATTATCCCTCTAGTTTGTTCGTGCGTAAAGGCTGTAGCCCGCCCCCTCCCTGGATGTCTAGCCTGCATGTCGTGTGTGTATACCGTGAGTCTCGAGCTGCCTTTATCTCTAATGTACTGGCTGTATGATTTCCTCTCAGTGCTCTGTGAGCCCTCCTGGGGCTCCCTGAACCCCCAGCCCCCCCTCAGGTGCTGCTATATCCCACCCAGGTCGCGCCAGAGTCTCTTTCCTCCTGCCTGTAAGCTTAAACACGCCCCCCTGCCTGTCATATGCTACACTGGGGTTGGAGCTGCGATGTTTAACTGGTTGCTTCTGTGCACTTCTGCTTCCATATATTGGCTGTATGATTCCCTCTCGGGGCTCTGTGAGCCCTTCTGGGGCTTCCTGAACCCCCAGCCCCCACTCAGTTGCCCTCCAATCCCATCCAGGGAGCGCCAGAGTGTCTTTCCCCCTGCCTGTAAGCTTTACCACGCCCCCCTGTCCGTCATATGCTACACTGGGGCTGGAGCTGCGATGTTTAACCGGTGGCTTATGTGCCCATCTGCTTCCATATACTGGCTGTATGATTCCCTCTCTGGGCTCTCTGAGCCCTTCTGGGGCTCCCTGAACCCCCAGCCCCTCCTCAGGTGCTGCTATATCCCATCCAGGGAGCGCTAGCGTCCCATTATCCCTCTTGTTTGTGGTGCGTAAAGGCTTTAGCCCGCCCCTTCCTGGGAGTCAAGCCTGCATGTCGAGTGTGTTTACCGTGAGTCTCGAGCTGCCTTTATCTCTAATGTACTGGCTGTGCGATTCCCTCTCGGGGCTCTGTGAGCCCTTCTGGGGCTCCCTGAACCCCCAGCCCCCCCTCAGGTGCCTTCCAATCCAATCCAGGTCGCGCCAGAGTCGCGTTCCTCCTGCCTGTAAACTTAATCACGCCCCCCTGCTTGTCATATGCTACACTGGGGCTCGTGATGCAAAGTTTAACCGGTTGCTTCTGTGCCCATCTGCTTCCATATATTGGCTGTATGATTCCCTCTCGGGGCTCTATGAGCCCTTCTGGGGCTCCCTGAACCCCCAGCCCCCCCTCAGGTGCTGCTATATCCCATCCAGGGAGCGCTAGCGTCCCATTATCCCTCTAGTTTGTGCGTGCGTAAAAGGCTTTAGCCCGCCCCTTCCTGGAAGTCTAGCCTGCATGTAGTGTGTGTTTACCGTGAGTCTCGAGCTGTTTTTATCTCTAATGTACTGGCTGTATGATTTCCTTTCGGGGCTCTGTGAGCCCTTCTGGGGCTCCCTGAACCCCCAGCCCCCCCCTCAGGTGCCCTCCAATCCCATCCAGGTAGCGCCCGAGTCTCTTTCTCCCTGCCTGTAAGCATAAACCCGCCCCCCTGCCTGTCATATGCTACACTGGGGCTGGAGCTGCGATGTTAAACCGGTGGCTTATGTGCCCATCTGCTTCCATATACTGGCTGTATGATTCCCTCTCGAGGCTCTGTGAGCCCTTCTGGGGCGTCCTGAACCCCCAGCCCCCTCTCAGGTGCCCTCCAATCCCATCGAGGGAGCGCTTGCGTCCCATTATCCCTCTATTTTGTGCGTGCGTATAGGCTTTAGCCCGCCCCTCCCTGGAAGTCTAGCCTGCATGTCGTGTTTGTTTACCGTGAGTCTCGAGCTGCCTTTATCTCTAATGTCCTGGCTGTATGATTCCCTCTCGGGGCTCTGTGAGCCCTCCTGGGGCTCCCTGAACCCCCATCCCCCCCTCAGGTGCCCTAAAATCTCGAATAGGTCGCGCCAGAGTCTCTTTCCTCCTGCCTGTAAGCTTATACACGCCCCCTGCCTGTCATATGCTACACTGGGGCTTGAGCTGCGATGTTTAACCGGTATCTTCTGTTCACTTCTGCTTCCATATACTGGCTGTATGATTCCCTCTCGGGGCTCTTTGTGCCCTTCTGGGGCTCCCTGAACCCCCAGCCCCCCCTCAGGTGCTGCTATATCCCATCCAGGGAGCGCTAGCGTCCCATTATCCCTCTAGTTTGTGCGTGCGTAAAGGCTGTAGCCCGCCCCTCCCTGGATGTCTAGCCTGCATGTCGTGTGTGTTTACCGTGAGTCTCGAGCTGCCTTTATCTCTAATGTACTGGCTGTATGATTTCCTCTCAGTGCTCTGTGAGCCCTCCTGGGGCTCCCTGAACCCCCAGCCCCCNATTCCCTCTCGGGGCTCTGTGAGCCCTTCTGGGGCTCGCTGAACCCCCAGCCCCCCCTCAGGTGCCCTCCAATCCCATACAGTTCGCGCTAGAGTCTCTTTCCCCCTGCCTGAAGGCTTTACCACGCCCCCCTGCCTGTCATATGCTACACTGGGGCTGGTGCTGCGATGTTTAACCGGTGGCTGCTGTGCCCATCTGCTTCAATGTATTGGCTGTATGATTCCCTCTCGGTGCTCTCTGCTTCCTGCTGCGGCTCCCTGAACCCCCAGGCCCCCCTCAGGTGCTTCCATATCCAATCCAGGGAGCCATGGGGTCCCTGTAACCCCCTATGTTGTGCCTGCGTGAAGGCTTTAGCCCGCCCCTTCCTGGTAGTCTAGCCTGCATGTCGTGTGTATTTCCGCTGAGTCTAGGGCTGCCTTTCTATCCCATGTTCTGGCTGTATGATTCCCTCTCAGGGCTCTGTGAGCCCTTCTGGGGCTCCCTGAACCCCCAGCCCCCCCTCAGATGCTGCTATATCCCATCCAGGGAGCGCTAGCGTCCCATTATCCCTCTAGTTTGTGCGTGCGTAAAGGCTTTAGCCTGCCCCTTCCTGGAAGTCTAGCCTGCATGTAGTGTGTGTTCACCGTGAGTCTCGAGCTGCCTTTATCTCTAATGTACTGGCTGTATGATTTCCTCTCGGGGCTCTGTGAGCCCTTCTGGGGCTCCCTGAACCCCCAGTACCACCTCAGGTGGCCTCCAATCCCATACAGTTCGCCCTAGAGTCTCTTTCCCCCTGTCTGAAGGCTTTACCACGCCCCCTGCCTGTCATATGCTACACTGGGGCTCGTGCTGCAATGTTTAACTGGTGGTTTCTGTGCCCATCTGCTTCCATATACTGGCTGTATGATTCCCTCTCGGGGCTCTGTGAGCCCTTCTGGGGCTCCCTGAACCCCCAGCCCCCTCTCAGGTGCCCTCCAATCCCATACAGTTCGCCCTAGAGTCTCTTTCCCCCTGTCTGAAGGCTATACCAACCCCCCCTGCCTGTCATATGCTCCACTGGGGCTCGTGCTGCAATGTATAACTGTTGGTTTCTGTGCCCATCTGCTTCCATGTACTGGCTGTATGATTCCCTCTCAGGGCTCTGTTAGCCCCTCTGGGAATCCCTGAACCCCCAGCCCCCTCTCAGGTGCCCTCCAATCCCATCCAGGGAGCGCCAGAGTCTCTTTCCCCCTGCCTGTAAGCATAAACACGCCCCCCTGCCTGTCATATGCTTCACTGGGGCTGGAGCTTCGATGTTTAACCGGTTGCTTCTGTGCACTTCTGCCTCCATATACTGGCTGTATGATTCTCTCTCGGGGCTCTGTGAGCCCTTCTGGGGCTCCCTGAACCCCCAGCCCCCCCTCAGGTGCCCTCAAATCCCGAATTGGTCGCACCAGAGTCTTTTCCCCCCTGCCTGTAAGCTTTTCCACGCCCCCCTGCCTGTCATATGCTACACTGGGGCTGGAGCTGCGATGTTTAACCGATGGCTTCTGTGCCCATCTGCTTCCATATAATGGCTGTATGATTCCCTCTCGGTGCTCTGTTAGCCCCTCCTGGGGCTCCCTGAACCCCCAGCCCCCCCTCAGGTGCTGCTATATCCCATCCAGGGAGCGCTAGCGTCCCATTATCCCTCTAGTTTGTGCGTGCGTAAAGGCCCCCCCCCAGGTGCCCATAAATCTCGAATAGGTCGCGCCAGAGTCTCTTCCCCCCTGCCTGTGAGCTTAAACACGCCCCCCTGCCTGTCATATGCTACACTGGGGCTGGAGCTGCGATGTTTAACCTGTGGTTTCTGTGCCCATCTGCTATCATGTACTGGCTGTATGATTCCCTCTCCGGGCTCTGTGAGCCCTTCTGGGGCTCCCTGAACCCCCAGCCCCCTCTCAGGTGCCCTCCAATCCCATCCAGGGAGCGCTAGCGTCCCATTATCCCTCTAATTTGTGCGTGCGTAAAGGCTTTAACCCGCCCCTTCCTTGAAGTCTAGCCTGCATGTCGTGTGTGTTTACGGTGAGTCTCGAGCTGCCTTTATCTCTAATGAACTGGCTGTATGATTTCCTCTCGGGGCTCTGTGAGCCCTTCTGGGGCTCCCTGAACCCCCAGCCCCCCCTCAGGTGCCCTCCAATCCCATCCAGGGAGCGCCAGAGTCTCTTTCCTCCTGCCTGTAAGCTTAAACACGCCCCCCTGCCTGTCATATGCTACACTGGGGCTCGTGCTGCAATGTTTAACTGGTGGTTTCNGGGCCCATCTGCTTCCATATACTGGCTGTATGATTCCCTCTCGGGGCTCTGTGAGCCCTTCTAGGGCTCCCTGAACCCCCAGCCCCCCCTCAGGTGCTGCTATATCCCATCCAGGGAGCGCTTGCGTCCCATTATCCCTCTAGTTTGTGCGTGCGTAAAGGCTTTAGCCTGCCCCTTCCTGGAAGTCTAGCCTGCATGTCGTGTGTGTTTACCGTGAGTCTCGAGCTGCCTTTATCTCTAATGTACTGGTTGTATGATTTCCTCTCGGGGGCTCTGTGAGCCCTTCTGGGGCTCCCTGAACCCCCAGCCCCCCCTCAGGTGCCCTCCAATCCCATCCAGGGAGCGCCAGAGTCTCTTTCCCCCTGCCGGTAAACTCAAACACGCCCCCCCGCCTGTCATATGCTACACTGGGGCTGGAGTTGCGATGTTTAACCGGTGGCTTCTGTGCCCATCTGCTTCCATGTACTGGCTGTATGAATTCCTCTCGGGGCTCTGTGAGCCCTTCTGGGGCTCCCTGAACCCCCAGCCCCCCCTTCAGGTGCCCTCAAATCCCGAATAGGTCGCGCCAGAGTCTTTTCCCCCCTGCCTGTAAGCTTAAACACGCCCCCCTCGGACAGTATACGATGTGACCCCGACCTCAACGCTACAAATTGGCCACCGAAGACACGGGTAGACGAAGGTACATGACCGATATACTAAGGGAGAGCCCCGAGACACTCGGGAAGACCCCGAGGGACTTGGGGGTCGGGGCGGAGTCTACGACGATATAGGGTAGGTCCCTCGCGATCGCAGGGTAATAGGGAGACCAATGTGCGTGCGTAAAGGCTTTAGCCCGCCCCTTCCTGGAAGTCTAGCCTGCATGTCGTGTGTGTTTACCGTGAGTCTCGAGCTGTCTTTATCTCTAATGTACTGGCTTTATGATTTCCTCTCGGGGCTCTGTGAGCCCTTCTGGGGCTCCCTGAACACCCAGCCCCCCCTCAGGTGCCCTCCAATCCCATCCAGGGAGCGCTAGCGTCCCATTATCCCTCTAGTTTTTTCGTGCGTAAAGGCTTTAACCCGCCCCTTCCTTGAAGTCTAGCCTGCATGTCGTGTGTGTTTACGGTGAGTCTCGAGCTGCCTTTATCTCTAATGAACTGGCTGTATGATTTCCTCTCGGGGCTCTGTGAGCCCTTCTGGGGCTCCCTGAACCCCCAGCCCCCCCTCAGGTGCCCTCCAATCCCATCCAGGTCGCGCCAGAGTCTCTTTCCTCCTGCCTGTAAGCTTAAACACGCCCCCCTGCCTGTCAAATGCTACACTGGGGCTCGTGCTGCAATGTTTAACTGGTGGTTTCTGGGCCCATCTGCTTCCATATACTGGCTGTATGATTCCCTCTCGGGGCTCTGTGAGCCCTTCTAGGGCTCCCTGAACCCCCAGCCCTCCCTCAGGTGCTGCTATATCCCATCCAGGGAGCACTAGCGTCCCATTATCCCTCTAGTTTGTGCGTGCGTCAAGGCTTTAGCCGGCCCCTTCCTGGAAGTCTAGCCTGCATGTCGTGTGTGTTTACCGTGAGTCTCGAGCTGCCTTTATCTCTAATGTACTGGTTGTATGATTTCCTCTCGGGGGCTCTGTGAGCCCTTCTGGGGCTCCCTGAACCCCCAGTCCCCCCTCAGGTGCCCTCCAATCCCATACAGTTCGCGCTAGAGTCTCTTTCCCCCTGTCTGAAGGCTTTACCACGCCCCCCTGCCTGTCATATCCTGCACTGGGGCTCGTGCTGCAATGTTTAACTGGTGGTTTCTGTGCCCATCTACTTCCATGTACTGGCTGTATGATTCCCTCTCGGGGCTCTGTGAGCCCTTCTGGGGCTCCCTGAACCCCAAGCCCCCCTTCAGGTGCCCTCAAATCCCGAATAGGTCGCGCCAGAGTCTCTTTCCTCCTGCCTGTTAGCTTAAACACGCCCCCCTGCCTGTCATATGCTACACTGGGGCTGGAGCTGAGATGTTTAACCGGTGGCTTCTGTGCACTTCTGCTTCTATTAAGTGGCTGTATGATTCCCTCTCGGTGCTCTCTGCTGCCTGTTGCGGCTCCCTGAACCCCCAGGCCCCCCTCAGGTGCTTCCATATCCAATCCAGGGAGCCATGGGGTCCCTGTAACCCCCTATGTTGTGCCTGCGTGAAGGCTTTAGCCCGCCCCCTCCTGGTAGTCTAGCCTGCATGTAGTGTGTATTTCCGCTGAGTCTCGGGCTGCCTTTCTATCCCATGTACTGGCTGTATAATTCCCTCTCAGGGCTTTTTGAGCCCTTCTGGGGCTCCCTGAACCCCCAGCCCCTCCTCAGGTGCCCTCAAATCCCGAATAGGTCGCGCCAGAGTCTCTTTCCCCCTGCCTGTCATATGCTACACTGGGGCTCGTGCTGCAATGTTAAACTGGTGATTTCTGCGCCCATATACTTCCATGTACTGGTTGTATGATTCCCTCTCGGTGCTATCTGCTTTCTGTTGCTGTTTCCTGGACCCCCAGCCCCCCCTCAGGTGCCCTCGAATCCCGAATAGGTCGCTCAAGAGTCCCTTTCCCCCTGCCTGTAAGCTTAGACACGCCCCCCTTCCTGTCATATGCTGCACTGGGGCTTGTCCTGCAATGTTAAACCGGTGTCCTATGTGCCCATCTACTCCCATGTACTGCTTGTGTGATTCTCTCTCTGTGCTCTGCCATCCCTCCTGGGGCTCCCTGAACCCCCAGCCCCCCATCAGGTGCCCTCAAATCCTATCCAGGTCCCGCTAGACTCCCTTTCCCCCTTCCTGAAGGCTTTAACTCGCCCCCCTGCCTGTCAGTTTTTTTCAATTAAAGTGACTTCCATAGAGTGATACTTAAACTTCTTTAGGCTAATATTTGAATTGTCTTAGGTGTGTGTTTCTGTGTGGCAGTGCTGTGCTCATTATTGTGTGCGGATCTGCTTATGTGTCTTTCCATGCCCTTACACTGTATGTATGGTGTCCTCTCTGTTTTGAGTTTTCTCTGCTGTGGCTCTTGTGGCTTCCACAACACCGGTGCCCCCCTCAAGTGCCTTTAAATCCCATTCAGGTATCTGTTTTTGCCCTTGTCATCCTTCGTATGTGCGTGCGTTGCTGCCTTTGCGCGCGCCCTGGCTGTACTGCTTATTCTGTTGCTTGTGTTCCACTTTGTCCTTGACAGCTGTGTTAGGCAGGGGGCTTTGTTAGGCCCTCTTTGAGTGAGACACCATGTCTTTTGGCTTATGTGGGTTTTGGCAATCTTTTTTAACCTGATATTGAATTAAAGTTTGTTACATAGAGTGATGCTTAAACTTCCTTTGGCCAATATATGAATGTCTCAGGTGTGTGGCAGCGTGTGGCAGCTTATTATTAAATCATAACAAACATTTTATTGTTCAGGAACNTGGAGTCTATGTGTGTGCGGTGCACATTTGACGCACTTGTTGCAGCTGCGTTAACTTCATGAATAGTTTCAGTCATTGGAGTCAGATCAGGAACAGTCAGGCTTGGGCCTAGCTGATTCATAGATTTAATTTTATCCAGTTAAAAAAGGTTGATATAAATGGAGTTTCCCTTCATGTTCAATCAAATCCTCCCGTGAGACTCATGAGCTTCACATTTTTACTCCAGTTTTTCCTTCAACAAGAAATCTTGTTATAGTTTGCTGAACTCAGCTTTCCTTTTTTTTCTGAGTTTTATTATTATTATTATTATTATTATTAATAATTTTATAATTAAGAAATAATAGTAATTTAATCACTTTCTGATTTAAAGGGGTGTGGGTGAAAGTGTTATTGACCTTTTTAAACTTTATTTTATGCTACCATTTAGTTTTTAGGACCCTAGTGTTTCTTAAATTTTGAATGTTCCCTTTAATGACACTTGAAGACTTAAAGTTGTTTAAAAGTAGGACCCAAGCTGTCAACTGAGTACACACATAAAATTACTGCCCTGCTTGAAATGATACGATCTAAATATAATCAGATTAACTCTGCTAAAATAGTTTATGAACCTCTGTTGTTTCTGAATTTGAGCCCAAACAGCTCATGTTCATCTGTGAGGCCCCTGAGCTAAAACAAGCTAAACAACCACAACTTACCTCCAAACATCAAACTCTATGAGCATTTTGTTCAGGTTTTCCCTTCATTTTAACGAGTGGGAGAATTTTCAGCAATCAAGTACATAAACATCTCAAATCTATCAAAACAAAAACATCAATTTTTGATGTATTTTTATCAGACCTTTGGTAGATCAGCATCTTCAGAAACTCAGCTGTCAAGTTTTTTTTTTTTAACCCTTTCATGTTTCATGACCAAATAATCTAATAAAATGTGAGTGAACATGACTTGTGAGGATTAAAAACTTGATGTCTCTGTACTTCAGATTTCAAGGTAAAATTGTGTCATGAAACTCATCAGGAGCTGGTCAATTACCACAGCATGTAACCCCTGATATTGTTGATTCAAACAAAAAATATCAGTCTACTTGAAACTTGACATTTTTATCAAAACAAACTCACTAAAAAAACAGCAAAAAGATGTGCAGTGCATGTTTCTAATGAGCTGAGGTTTGTAAAGTGGAGCCTTTGAGTTCAGACTGAATTCCTGTTAAACTAATGATCTGACAGATGTTGACAGCACAGGTGCATTTAAATAACTTCAGTGAATAACCCTCTAAGACATTTACAGATGCTACATTTGGACTTTCGCTGGTTTTCATGTCTGAGGATGAGCTCAGTCTGAGTCTTGCAATTCCAGCCCTACTCGGCTCGGCTCGGCTCTACTCGGTTTGGTTAGCTTTTCCACTAGCCCGTCTTCAGACTCACGGTGGGCGTGGATCTTATAACACAGCTGCGCTAAAGCGCTGCGCAGAGGTGCGTGCATGTAATATACAACGCGACACAAACATAATTCTGTACTAACTTATGTGCCACCGTGGTCTTTAAAGGAAAAACCAAAGCTTTCAAAAGATTTCATTAAAGTTATACAGCGGCTCAATGTGGTGCAGCATGACACAGGAGCGGAGGTAAACAACAGTCATGTGCTGCTGCGCGCAGAGGGACACGAAGGTGCTGCAAACCGACATCAACTCTTCCCTGGATCCAGTGAGATCACTTTAATTTTTGATTTTTGGGCCTGGTATACCAGAGATTTTTTGTTGATCAATCATTCTTCTTTGAACTGGTTTTCCTTTTTGGTTCCCTGTGGATTAATGGACTGATTGGTGCTTAAAGACTCTCGTGGCAGACAGATCGCTCCTGCACCGACGAACTTTGATTTAATTTAAAAGACTCTTTAAACCGAACTATCTTTGCTGTTAACTTCTTTTTCGTTTAAAAGGGACTTTAAACTTATTTAGGAATCATGAAGGTGCATTTTAAGGTGGTATTTTGTGTTCATTCAGTGTGGTTCTGTGCCGTCGGGTTTAAATGTCATTAAAAACCCGTCGTGGACTTATTCGTTTTCCTCTTGTAAGTGATTCGTACAGAGTCTTAAGCTTCCGTGACGACATTCTCTGACCAATGAGTGACCGGCAGTCCGTCGACGTCACGTTTTCGTATTGGCTTGACTCGCTTGGAACCAGGGTAGAGTAGGTACTAAAAACTGGCATCTGCCGCGTAGTACCGCGCTAATGGAAACGCAACACAAACCGGGTAGAGCCGAGCAGAGTAGGGACAAGGCGAGTCAGTGGGAAAGGGCCATAAAAGTTTCAAAGTCTTTATTTCTGACACTGTTCATTAGAGAAGTTGACGAGTCGCTGTTTTCTCTCTGATTCAGATGAAGAAATCTTCAGCAGCACAGATGAATCCGCACAAATCGTCGAGATCAATCTATGAAAAGTGTTTCTCGGGCGAAAGTTTGTTCTGGATAAAGTTTGATCCAAATGATGCACCTGGAGACGGAGAACGCGCGCACGTGGAGGATTCCATGGTTGCTAAGGTCAGAACTCACCTCAACGATATGAACTTTGATCCAATCAGAGAGCAGAATACCTGAGCTCAAATTCCCAGCGAACAGAGCATGGACGTCAATAAGATCATGACTTTATTAAACAGCTCTGTTCAGTCTAAACATCAGCACTTTCAGCACTTTAGCGCTCTCTGACCCTCACCATCACTTATATTAAATGATAACAGACATATTATTGTTCAGAAACCGGAGACAGTTGTCACTGCTCACTCACAGCTTAGGATTTCGTTCTTTTCTGGAATATATTTCATATATTGAAGTATTTTCAAAGTAATGGGGTCGATGTGTGTGCTGTGCGCATTTGACGCACTTGTCGCAGCTGTGTTGGCTTCATGAATAGTGTCAGTCTTTTGGAGTCGGATCAGGAACAGACAGGATTGATTTTCATCTAATTAACAAAAGTTGTTTGATAAAATCCTCCCGTTTTACTCGTCTGAGTGTTGCACACTTCAAGGAAGACTCTCATTGTGATTTTTGAATGTTAATTTAATGCTGTAAATGCACAAAAAAAGCACATTTTGTTGGGAGCACGCTTCGGCATTGCTTCGTTTTACAGCACTGAACCACAATTAAAGCTGTACGGGTTACTTAGAGTAGAAGGACTCCCTCAACCGTATGCTCCACCTTGTGGCAAAAGTCGGTCATTACATCAAAACGTCAAATTGTTGCTTTCTGCCTGTGTATAAGTTGTCAGAGCACAGTAGATACTTTCCCAAAAATAGAGTATGAAATAAAAGATATCATCAAAGCACTAGATGAGCTTTTCTGCAAAAAAAAAAAAAAGTAAATGCAAACTGTCCTGGAAAGTAACACTATGTAGAAGAGGGGGGTACCTTTTTTTTATGACCCTAAGAACTGCATATTCCCTCATGAGCCTTATATTTTACCAACAGTATCTCCTCAACACTTTGTTATAATTTCCTGAACGCAGGTTTTTGTTTTTGTTTTTTTCTCTCCTTATAGTCAAGAAAGGGTTGTCATGTCATCATTTTATGTCTTTTGGGGGTAAAGGTGAAGGTCTTAATCAAAATTGCCATTCATTATTTTTAAGTTCAACAATCTGTGTTCCACCTTACAAAGTGAATGTTTTCCTTTTTTAACTATTTTTAAAAAAAAGGTCTGATTGATTCGAGGGACTTAGAAAATGTAATCACTATAATGCAAATGTTTTTAATTGGCAATTTTTACCAACTTAGGTTGTTCGCAACACATGCATTTAATGGTGGCAATTTAATTGGTTTGACACATCTAGGACTAATAGTATTTTCTTAAATTTCAAATGTTCCCTTTTAATGACTCTGCACTCTGCTTTAATATTTCAGTATGTTACTAATTAAGCGATGTGCATGAATACAACTGGTCTTAGTTCCAGCAATCCTGTCTATGCATACACCCTGTATATATATATATATATATATATATATATATATATATATTTATATATATATATATACAAGTTTTAGCGAAATCACCATTCTTCAAATAGGTTAGATCTCCTTTTCCTTGAATAGACAAATACAAAGCTTTAATTTTGAAGGAGTAAATAATAAGACACAGCAGTAACTGGGACCAAATCTACTCAAGTTAGGAAGCACCTGAGAGAGCAAAAATTATTTTTAATACAGCTTTATTTTCCAGTTGTTGTCTTTTTGAAAACAAATATTTGATAGGCTGTGTCCAAAATTGAAAAAAAGAAAAAAAAATACAACAAAAAGCATTGTCATGTATAGTGTGCAATTTACAGCAGTCAGTCACAACCTACACAAATCCTTCTTGTATCAGGCTGCATGGAATTCAGTACAATTTTATTCACCTGTTGTAGTGTCTTTTGGCAAATACATCCACAAAATCATCATCATTCACTTTATTTGTCAAGACAGCTCCGTTTTGATCAACTTAAGCACTGAAAAACTTCCCTCAATGTCTGTTATCCTTGGTTTGAGGTGATAGCACATATGTGTTGACAAACATTAATGGTAAGGTCACTGCAGAAAAAATAAAACTCACTCATCTAAAACTATTCATCTAAATCAGCAGCAGGTTGAGAAAAGTAAAGCAACTCTTCTTCAAATCAGACTTCCTTTTAGTGTTGTTGTGCCCTCTTCTCCAATCCACCCATACAGACAGACAGACAGACAGATTCTTTCAGGGAGGTTGTCTTTCATCTCATAATGGACTCTCTTTTTATCAGCTACAAAGAGGGAAGTACTACTAAAGTTTCAGGTTTATTTCAGGCAAAACGAAACAAAAAGAAGCTACAGAAATGTGCATTTGAAACCACATAGCAGAGTTCTTTCCTGTTGTGAAAATATGAAAGTTGAAAAAACAACAGAAGGCACACGATGAAATCAAAGTAATGAGATGCGGCAGACAAGGAAAAAACAATGGTGTTCGCCATATGTTCCCACAATTCTAGGACATTTTCAAAATTTGGTCTTGTGTTCCTGCATTTGCTTCAATTCAAGTGCTTTCCCCTCCCCATGAATTTGAAAGCACTTTATGATTACAGTGAATGAATGAATGAATTAAGTAATTGTGTTTTGATCAGCAGCAACAGAAATCTTCACAGTCATAAACATTACAAGTAGAAAAATGGCTTCCACAACACCGGTGCCCCCCTGCGGTGTCTTTAAAATCCATTCAGGTACCTGTTTTACAAGTTGCAGAAAGTAAAACTTTAACCTCCTCCAGCGACTGTGTGCTTTGTCCCAGGTGTGTGGCAGCCCCGTGCTCCTCGCCCATGTGTCGTCTTACTGCCTTCTGGTGGCCTCAGCTCATATTTTAGTTGATATTTGTGAAATTTCATTTATTTATTTACATTTTGTAGCTCTTTTAAACTGATTACTTGGGTAGAAATTAAGATATATTTCCTCATCACCTGTTCAAATTATGTGAATACCAGAGATGCGTTTTTCCCCAAGCTTGCAAAATTTTAAGCCCAGGATTTCAAAATCTCTCTGTTGAGGGATCTTTATCTTTAATAGAAGGGAATACTGTTGATTCAGTATGGCCTTCTTTTGAAGGTGTCACTTTGAGGGAAGTGTGAAACAATGATATGACGAAAAGTTATGCTTTTTTTTAAAAACTTGGGATGTTGCTATGGCAACCCATATAACAGCACCAGCGACGGAGGGGGTTTAGGCAGACACTGACGCACACAAGCCCACAGGGGACGATTGGACAGGATTATTCCAATAAAGTTGACATTTTATTTTTGGAGGAAAATGAAACATTTTTTAAAATCTACAGTAAAAAAATCTTTTAGCCTGTTGTGAATCAAAAGTGGGAGGAACCCAGTTTAACTGGCCTTATGTGCTTGAAGCCTGTGCAGGTTACATGCCCCAGAGAGAAGCCTTAGAGTCACGCTGGTTGCAGCTGCGTTGCTGTTATTTTTTGGTTTGTTTTTTCTATTTTGTATGTATTTAGTTTTTTTCTCTCTCTCTTTTGGTTTGCTTGCACACCCACAGGGGGTGATTCTAGGCATTGCTTCGAGAACGTATGGAGGTGACAAGCATCAGCCATCTCAGCCATGAGCTCCCGCCCACCGCTGATCCATCATTACTCATCAGGTATATAAAGTTCTACTAACACTACCTCGTTTCACTCACGGTGTATTTTTCCATGTGGTGTTATACCGATTGAAATTTAAGCTCTCTACACAAAGATGACACAGAATATACATGAACGGAGAAACTTTGTCTCGTGACGTCATTTTGGGATGTTTTTGAAGTGACTTGAGAGTCTGTGGCATGCTGGGATTTCTGGGATAGAACATTCGTTTGCAGATGTCTTTTTATGAACATGTTTGGAACGCATTCCTCAAAATTGTGTGCTCTGTGTGTAGTGGAATGAGCCCTGCATCTCCTTATTATCTCTGTTCTGCTGTAGCCTATCGCTGTCTTTCGGAGGGAGGGGGGGGTTGCATCCTCCCCCATCTTGCTCTCGGATTTATTTCCTCTTTAATCCACAATTTTTCTGTAAAGTATGCGTCAGCAGTTATGGCGTTTTACCTTTATCCTTGGCCCGTTGTGAGTGTGCGCGCTCTGTGTGTAATGGTGAATACTTTCCCTCGGTACCATGGTTTACATATTAAAGTGTTCCTATTACCGTGCAATATTTTTCATTAACTCCCGGTGCAAACTTCAAGTAGTTACAGTAAGAAAGAACAACACTTCCAGCAGCCATGGTGTAACAAGTGTGTGGCAGCGCGGTGCGTATTTATAAGTGCAGATCCGCCTGTGCTTTCTATCATTCCCTCCCACTTTATGATGCCTTCTGGGTGTTTTGAGGTGTGTGCTGTGGCTCATGTGGCTTCCACGCCACCTATGCCCCCCGCAGGTGCCTTTTAAAACCCATCCAGGTATCTGATTTTGCCCTATTCCTCCTTCATATGTGCGTGTGTTCCTGCCTTTTCGTACACCCTGGCGGTACTTCTTATTATGTTGCTTGTGTTACACTTTGTCCTGGACTGCTGTGTATAGCAGGTGGCTTTGGTAGGCCCTCTTTGAGTGAGGCACCATGGTTTGTGGCTCATGTAAATGGCCGTTGAGTTCATGCAACCAACTGGCTATCAGCTGGGGTGGATGTCGAAAGAAGCTCCAGACACAAGACTCAGGTTATGCTTTTGCCAAAGGGAAGTCTGGTCAGATGTGCATCCAGCACTCTGACTCCTATCAGCTTCAGGGACTTCCCCATTGTACAGCACTTTTATTCACAGTGACAAACTCAGGTGCCTTCATATCCCATCCAGGTATCATTTTGTGCCCCTTTTCTCCTTAAGCTCTGCCAGGATGAATGCCTAAACGCGCACATTGGCCGTGTCGCCTGGTCTGGTACTTGTGTTACACTGACTCTGCTGTGGGCTGATGTGTCCTTCCACTCCCTTCCACTGTATCTTTGATTCCCTCTTGGTGTTTTGTGCTGTCTGTTGTGGCTGTTGTGGCTCCCTAAACCCCCAGGCCCCCCTCAGGTGCCTTTATATCCCATCCAGGTATCGTTAAAGTCCCTTTTCCTTGTTAGACCCATTGACTGTATATAGAATGGACAGCGTGCTTCTGCCTGTCACCGTTCTACGATTTTGAAGCCAAAAACCCCGTTTCTCTAGCCGCCATTGTGCAGCCAGAGTCTGCGCAGTAGAGAATTTCCGGTGGAGCAGAGTAAAAAAGAGAAATAAAAATATTTATTTCTTCTTCTTCAGAGGGTTTAGTCTCCTTTTGGCTCTTTCCCACAGTTTCTTATATCCCCGATAAAAACTACTCACGAACGGCAGCTGTCAACTATCGTAAAACGAAACTTATATCGCGGTTTTTAACGTCCAATAACTAATGAGAAACCAACTTCTCAGGATAAAAAAAACACCCGAACACCATGCAGCCAAATGACATTGTCATACTACCTTAGCGTATGGATGAGAGAAACGTTTCTACGAGGTATCGTAATTTTTTTTAAGTTTTCCAGGCTCATATCTGGAATACATGGGGAGGCGGGGCTTATGACCTATACTGCAGCCAGTCACCAGGGGGCGGGGCATCTGCTGAAGGCTTCAGTTAGAGCGTCGTTACGTCCACTCATTATACAGTCTATGTGTTTAACATGTGTCCTTCCACTCCCTTCCACTGTATGTATGATTCCCTCTTGGTGTTTTGTGATGTCTTTTGTGGTTGTTGTGGCTCCCTAAACCCCCAGGCCCCCCTCAGGTGCCTTTATATCCCATCCAGGTATTGTTTTGTGCTTTTTCCTCCTTAGTCTGTGCCTGCATTTATGCTTTCGAGCGTGCCATGACCATAATGCCTGGCCTGTCATTTGTGTCACACTGAGTATCAGACTGCCTTTCTCTCCCTTTCTCTGTATTGGTTTATTTAATGGTTTATTTTTGTTCCCTATTCTCTCTTCCCCCCCCCCCCCTTCCCCCCCCTTTTTTTTAAATGTAAAATGATGTAGCCGTTGATTCAGTCACATGAAATCTCTGAACTGTAGCATCATGTCTCATGTCATCACGGGTAAATGTCTTATACTGGTACACCGAAACGCATTTATACATTGAGTCTTACCTCAAAAGTTTATAGATAAACCATGAGCATAAAAACCATCACTAACACCAATGATAATGCACAGAGCTACATGAAAATGATGTTGATTCATGATTTTCATTAATTCAGCAAATGATAGCCTCTCAAAAGTGCTTCTCAAGTATTGTCCTGTTTCCCCTCTGTAAAAGGAAAGTGAGAATGTTCATCTCACAAATTGGAAGCCCAGTTATTTTACCTATTTGTGGTATGAGCTATTCTGTTGATCACACATCATTTTTATCTGTGCGTTTGCTACAAAACAATTTTTTTTCATCAGACTTGGCAGAAAAATGGGACAAAAACAACAAGATTAACCGGAGTGATCTATGTTTGAAGAGCAGGACGCCTTTCATCACTGTCTGGATAATGTGTGTATGTGTGGCCTAAAATGTTTTCAAGGAACATACTCTATCAGTGTCAGCATGACTTTCATTAATCTTTAATTGATCCTGTGAGTGTGTGATGCAAAGTGAGTACCGTTGTTATTTTACTTTTCTGTTGTGTTTGATATTTTGCTGCCTTTATTTATTGAAACAAATGTTTATTGAACAAAAAAACAGTGGTTCTGTAATTATCCTTTCACCGTGTGGATCTGTTGTCATTAGCTTTGATTTCTCTCTGGGAACCAAGGAAGAAAACAGAGGAGGAAGAGGGTAAACAGAACTTTCTACCAGACCAGACCAGACTCCAGAAGGACAAACAGCCAGACTTAGACCAGAGGGTTTCCTCTGCAGCAGAACTAAGTCAGAGTTGGTCCAGTGAAGCACCAGGATGTGAAAGCTGTGTGTGTGCGTCAGTGCTGTGAAGGGGGAAGTGGGAAGGAAACTTTGTGGTATTAGGGGAGAGCCGTTATTGAGAAATACTCCCTCACATACACATACTATACTGAAAATTAATCTCTCACACAACTGAAAAGTGTTGTGTTGACTCACAGTAATGTGTCATACACAGGACATTCAGAAAGTATCCAGACCCCTTTAACTTTTTAACTTTATGTTGCAGCCTACTGCTACAGTCAATTAGATTATTATTGTTTTTTTAGTTTAATCTACTCTTAGGTTCTATGACAAAGTGATCACAGCTTTTTGCACTGTCTGTTCACTCACCTCCTTCCTCTTCTTTACTTATTTTGTTTCACTAAAAGTTTTTTTCTGCATAATTTCGAAACTTAAAGCATTATTTATTTTACATTTTTCCTTTCCAGCTTTGTTTCACTGCTTTCTGCCTTCAGCTTCAGCATTTCAATGCATTTCTTGGTAGAAAATGCAGGTTGGTTCTGAAAAAGTCAAATATAACAATCAAGTAAAAACTTTTTAGGGATGTGGTTTTTTATTTATTTATTTATTTTTTTTTAGTAACATTTTGTTATTAGTGTGGACAGAATCCGGAGCCCTCAGAGTAACCCAAACTGGTTGGTTCTGTAAAAAGTCAAATATAAGAAACAAACAAAAAAAATTAAGGGTGTGTGTAGGTTTTTTTTTTTTTTTTTTCTTTTTTTGATATCATTATAATGTTACGTCATTGTCATGGGAAGAAACCGACGCGCTCGGAGTAAACCCAAAATATTATTCTTAAAATAAGGGTGCCCCACTAACGCAGGGGTCACAGATGTTTACTCATGTTAGAAGAGGGCAGTGAAAGGCTTGAAAACATGCTGGAAGAAGCTTTTGATGCCACTGGTCTTTTTTGGGAAAAGGTTCTTCTTCAGAGCCCGAATGGCAGCCTCGTTCACTTTACCACACTGTGTCAGCAGTCTCCTCCAAAGCTCCGAAGTACCAAACTTCTTGCCTAGCTTCTTGCGCACAGCCTTGCATATCTTTTTTAAATTCTTTGCACTTAAATCCACGTCAACGCTGTGGTTTTTCACCTGTTCCCAGAGCAAGTCTGTCAGCGTGTGGATGGCCTGTTTGTAGGCGCTGTGGGACTGACTGATGGCCACGTCTTTGAGTAGCTGTCGGCAGAGCTCTGTAACAATGACTTCACAGGTCACTCTGTCCCACCAGTGAGCTGTGGACACTCTACTCTCAGTTTCATCGAGCACCACACGCCAAACCTCAACCTTCAGGGATCTGTTGTCTTCTTCCGGTTTATAAGATGTTTGGTTCCAAACCTCGAAATCCAGGGACCTCTGGTCTTCTTCCTGTTCAGGCTCAGGTCCAACGTGTGGATCTTCCTTGAGCTCAGGTTTTAAAGTCTTGGACTCATTTTTTGGAGCACAAGCTTGTTTCAGCTCAGAGATCACAAGTTTCTTTATCTCTTTCAGAGCCATAGTCACATTATCTCCTTTCTTCTTTTGCTGCTGTACCTGCTGCCTCACCCAGGTCCACATTCGCTTCATGAAGCTTTCCACTTCATGACTGATCTCCTCCACAGGTTGTTTTTCTTGGCCTTCTTCAAGTGTCAGGTGATCGGTCAGAGTTTCGCTCAGCCTCTGGCTAAAACTTTTTAAGCCGTTGTCAGAGATGTTGCTGGCAATTTTCTCATACAGGTCCTTTGAATCACTTTTGGTGTCCTGTTCTACCTGTGTGATCAAGTCTCTTATAAGAGCATCGACACTGTTGATGAGCAGCTCGGAGGAGGTTTTCTTCACCGGTGATCCACTGCTGCTCTGCCTGTTTCTGAGCTTGTTCGCTCTGTTCAGGATCGAACCGAGGGCAAATTCGCGGACAAAGATTGCCTTAATTCTACTGCAGATCATTTTCTTTGTGAATTTTTTTGTTTTTGCAGCCTTTTTTGCGCTCTGTTTGTCAGATGCAGCCGCCTGTTCCTGTTGAATTTCATTTGTCAAGCATTCAACGATCTCAAAGGCTAATTCCTCGGTTTCTTTGGAGGTCTGAGAAATAAGTTGGTCTATTTCCTCCTCTGAAATGTATCTCGACAGGTCGGAAAGAGCTATTTTATTCTCATGATCCTGTAGGATGTCCTTGGCTGCTCTAATCACGGACATAAACTTGCTGTCTACAGACTCGACAGAGCTGACTGTGTCTTCTTGCAGAGAAGTCGAGGAGGGCTCAGTGATTTCTATGAACTCCTGCTCCTGCGCCTCCTGACATTTGTCCACAGTCTCCTCTTCCTCCTCGTCTAATGGGGACTCATCCTGCTGAGCCCTCCTCTTTGAGGAAATCTTTGGCATGGATGAGGCACATTTCTTCAGGATCTTTTTGAAATGTTGGCCCAGTTTCTTCAGGACACCAGGGCAAGTCTTGGCTCCCTCAGTGTCTTCTTCATCACTGTTTTTAGAGAGTTTCGAGTTGACTCTCTTTGTTACCGCTGTGACCATCAACTCTGTCATTTTCTGGGTCCCATCGTAAAAGAGGTCGGTCACACCCTTCACCTTAGCAACAGTCTGTGTGAGAAGGTCCCCCATGTTTCCAAGAAACTCCTGGACTTCCTCCTCGGACACAGAGTGGCTCTTCTTCGACTCTTCAGACTGAGCAGAAGATGGTCGAGGTGACGCGTCTTTCTCTTCCGTTAACCTGTCCCGAAATATCTCGTAGAGATATTTAGCTATGATGTCTATGACCTCTGAGCACATCTCAATTAAGA
>RPOG01002637.1:0-85928 GCA_008086565.1 Thalassoma bifasciatum | reverse complement strand
GACCTTGAGCCGCAGGGCCTCTAACACATACACACACACGGGGCAAAACTGTCATTAACACACACTCTCATGTGCACTCTTCATATTTTATATATGTGCTTGTTGGTTAATGCTTTTACTGTACACCCTTTCTGCAGCCCCATCCACACACACAGCTGTGCTCTCCACCTCTCGCCTGAACATCAGCAGGAGTGATCCGCCTTCCTCAGTCCCACCTGAGGGTGGACTGCAAGCGCCTGCAATCTGTCAGCTGTCACTCTCTATCATTTTTCAATCGTCATTCCTCTCTGATACACACGAGGCAGAGCCCAGACAACTCTTTAAGACTTTCAAATCAACCTGTGCCATGTGACTGCAGCTCAACAGCTGCCTGCTAATGAAGGGACCTTGATGTCCGGGGTATGAATGTTTCAGTTAGAATTGGCAGCAAGTGTAGAACCACAAACACACACAGACACACACACGCACAAATATATGGTGTTCCCTTGCAGTGGACCTCACCACACGTAGCATGTCCTCTCCTCCTCCTCACCTGAGCAGCAAACTGAGACTGCGCTATCTCAACAATGTCTAAAGACCTGGGGTCTGTTTCACAAAGCAGGCTCAAGAATCTCTGAGTTAAACCCTGAACTCTGAGTTGATCTCCTCTTAGATAGAAAACTCTGAGTTTTCTGTTCCAGAACAGCTGATTTGAGTTTGTTTGATCAACTCGGAGTAGTTTCACCTGGAGTTAAGCGCGTGCACCACCGCTATAAAAAGACAGTATTAGTGGAGCCCCGATTCAACGAGTCACCATGGCAACGGGGAAGCGGAGGGCGGCGTTTTTTTACCCCGCAAGAACTGGAAATCTTAATGTGCTCTTACAGAGAATTTTAACATGATTTTAGGAAAAAAGTGCAACACCACAGCAGCTGCAAAAGAGAGGGAGACGGTGTGAGAGAACATCGCTGCTCTGGTCAATACGTAAGTTTAAATGTAGTCCAACAATCACAGTAATATTACAGGGGAAACTGCTGAATGTAGATCATTCATTTATTTCATTTAGGTGCAATCCTGCGGGGGGGAAGCGCACTCGGCTGAAACTTAAGATGAAATCTAAAAACATTGTTCAAACAGGTGAGACCTCCTCATAATCTCACAGGTTTATTTTATTTTGATCACGTTTTACATAGTAAAATAAATATTACATGGCTGTTTGACTGTGCAGTTGTTTTATCTCCAACATAATGCTGTTTACACACACATAAATGTCTTCTCATATGTATCACGTTCTGTTAAATAATTAATCCTTTTTAAAGTAACACAGACTTCTACTCAGCAAACAGAAAGAAGCAGATAAAACGGGTGGTGGTCCTGCACCGCCACCTCTGACGACCTGCATACAGTTGCCTTGCATCTCCGATATTATTATTATTAATAAACAATTTTTTTTTAAACTGCCATCTACAAAAATATTGGAGCACAATGCACAATATCTGCTGGGATGTGAGAGCATGACGACGGCTGGTAATGTTGCAAATGTAAAGACGGATCAGGTCGTGTCTGCAAATGCTGGACTGTGATGTGAAACGGTAACGTTTAAAAAGAGAATTGTCTGGAAATGTGAGAACATCCATGCATGCTCTGATTACAATCTCCCAAAAAATATTTAAAATATTAATTTTCCTGCGCAGTAATCCTGAATCTTCATCAACAAGTTCATTGTCAAAAGGACATGCTATGTTTGTGACAAAAGTCGACTTTTATGTTTCTTAAATAACAGACAGCAGAACCACGTTACTCCAAAACTCGCCCACTGACTGAAAGAATGAGGAAATCAAACATGGTGTGTGGTTGAAAGAGGGCGGAGACAGAGAGAAACTCGAGGTTCATTAACAAAAACCTGGTCCAGGTTAGTTTCACAGCGTCTGTTACTACAGTAACTGACCGAGAGCTGAAGTTACCTCTCTCTGTGAAACAGGTTAGAGTTACCCCTCTTTCTCTGTTTGAGTTACCTCCATTTGTGAAACGGAAAATTCAGAGTTTCCCTCATTTCAGGGTTAATGGACTCAGAGTTTTCACTAAACCTGCTTTGTGAAATGGACCCCAGTACTGAATAATCAGGTTTGCTTGAAACTAGAATTCATTAAAGTTATTTTCATATCTGGAGTAAAACATACCATAAGCCCTAGCATTACTGTGGCTCTTGGGGCTAGTTATTAACACTAGCCCCATGTTACGAAGAGCCTCGTTACGACAGACTGATGGCTTTTGGCCTTGTAAATATTGCACAGCATTAATGCACTTTAAATGTAACAGGGGTAAAAAAAGGAATAGCACTTCGCACTTTTACAGCACTTGCACTTTATTTATCAACTTTGCACATTGCATATTTGCACATTTCATATTTAACTCCAGTATTTATTGAATATTTAATCCGTAAGTTAACCAATAATTGACGTGAGTCAAACAGGGAGGGGCTTCGGAGCATCGCTCTACCTGTAAGAGAGAGGAGGGTGAGAGAGCTCCGAGTTACGGTGTTTGTGATTGTTTAAAAATGTCATGTGCAGTATTGTGTGTGCATGATGGTAAAAAAGTATGTGCGAGTGCAGAAGTGTTATTTTAAAAAGGGTTTTGTGATCACTCACCTGAATTATCTTGTCTGCTCCAGGGTGTTCCGGTTAAAAGAATCCGGCGGGGAACGAATGCCCTGATAAACGTTCTGGGTCAAACCAACTCCGAAATTATTGGAGGGGGAGTTGAGTTTGGGTCCAGTTTGTAATTAATGTAACTAATGGTACGGGATAATGATTAAATGCATTTGTGAAAGGCTTTGCTGTATATAATAAACATACTTAGGAGAAATGGGGCAAACAGGGTGTCAGTAAATTTAGAGGGGAGTAGGATCTTGGGGGAAAACACCCACAGGTGAATCAGCCCAGGGAAGGCAATTAGCCTCCCAGTATTTAAGGCGCCAGAAACCATCTAACTGGGATGCTGGTCAGGGCCCTGCCTGGTTCCTGTGCTGCTGTGAGTTTCTATGTCTGTAAATAAATCACCTTTTGATGCACATGTGAAAAACTTGTCTGTGTCATGTGTGGAAACTGCAATCCTTCGGCTGTTTAAGGGTCATTCTAACAATTGGTGTCAAGAAGCTGGGGCCCATGTAGCAGTTCCACGATGACAAAATGCAAGAAAAATGAGCGAGATGACAAAGAGCAAGGGGCTTGCTCATCCTCTGAACCATGTGCCACGGCAGAGGCAAAAGCAGAGGATAAGTTGGAGGAGCTCACAAGCCTGGTGAGGTCATTCATGCAATCACAAGCGGTGAAGGAGCAGCAAATAGAAAAAGAGTTTGGACATCAGAAACAACAATGGGATACCATGCAGCAGCAATTTTCACAAATTCAGCAGAAAATGAACCTGATGACCCAGGAGAGGCGGGGTCATGGTGCACGGGCTGACCAGCCAATGGATGATGGTGACAATTATGACGATTATGGGGACTATGGTGATGATGATGATGGAGATGATCCAGGAGAAATGACTAGCAGAGTGAGTCATGGGTACAGACCCTGTCGGGGAGCCCTTGCTCCAAGGGAACCCAAGTTGCTGCCGTTGACTCCAGACGACGACATCGAACACTTCCTAACGACATTTGAAAGAATGGCACATGTGTGTCACTGGCCCAAAGAGGGATGGGCAGTGCGTCTGGTTCCCCTGCTGACAGGAAAAGCTTGCAGCGCTTATGTCATGATGGACATTAGAGACTCAGAGAATTATGACAAAGTTAAAGCATCGATCCTGAAAAAATATGAAATCACACCTGATACTTACCGAAGACGATTCCGGTCCTTGAAGATTGAACCTGGGGAGACGCCACAAGAGCTGTACGTCAGGCTGAAGGACCTCTTCTCCAAATGGGTCAGGCCGGAGCATTCAACAGTCAGAGAAATATCAGAGACAATCATACTGGAGCAGTTCCTGAGGAACCAGGTAGGTCTCGAGCTGTGAACCTAGTCTCTCGTACTTGGTTTCTGTCGTCTCCTCCGTCGAGCGAACCGTCTCCAGAAGTGTAGTCGGTCTTCTCCCTTAGCCGTGCGGTGGAAGCCGACCCTTTTGGCGGTCTGGGCAAGTGCACTCAGGTGACCCCCCCTTGTCCCCAGACCAGTCGGTGTTTCGTCTCCAAACTCTAACAATAAGCAGTTCACAAATAAGCCTCCACCTCCTAGAATGTCGAAACAGGAAGTCAGGTGCTACCACTGTAACATTTTTGGTCACACTAAGCCTTTTTGTCCAGTGTTAAATCACACCAAGCCAACTCTCTTGTGTTCAGTACCAAGGCCCACCAGTTCAGGAACTGTAGGGAAGTCAGGCAGAACAGCACTGGTTCTTATCAATGGGAATAAGGTAGATGCCTTGCTTGACTCGGCGTGCTTTCAGACGGTGGTTTTGTCAAGTTTGGTTCCAAGAGAGAAGTGGAGTCAGGACAGATCAAAGATTGGGTGCATTCACGGGGATGAGCATATCTATCCTACAGCGGAGGTCTATCTTACAGTAGGGGGACAAACTTTCATGTTGTCGGTAGCACTAGCACCCACCTTGCCATCATTTTAGGAAATGATCTCCCCATTCTTTATGATCTTTTGAACCAGCCAGTTGGTGAGTCAGACACGGGTCCTGGTGAGGTTCAGGAGTCAGAGGTTGAGGTTTCACCTTGCACGCTTCCACTTTCTGTAGTGCCATGTAATGTCACGACAAGAGCACAGAGGGTAAAAGACCCGCTATGTGAGTTGCCTTTCTTTGGAATAGAGTTGGAGATGGGAAAAGTTAAACCCCGAAAGTCAAGAGCCCAGAGAAGAAGGGAAAAGCTTAATGGTACGTCGAGACAAGAGACAGAGGAGTTGTCCAAACCACTCAGCATGCTAGATTTTGACTTCCCCCCAGATCTAGGTCCATTACAGAAACAGGATGCTACGCTGCAACAGTGGTTTGAGAAAGTCTCAGAGGTGGAGGGTGTTAAACAGGATAACTACAGCTTTCTAGATGATGCCACTTACATTGTAAAAGGGGGGCTACTGTATCAGCGAAAGGGCCAGATTGAGTCCTTAGCTCTGCCACAGCAGTTCAGACATAAAGTCATGGAGTTGGGTCACTCTATTCCATGGGCTGGTCACATGGCTTTTCAGAAAACTTTGAACAGGATTGGTAGTCGATTTGTTTGGCCAGGTATGTACACCCAAGTCTCTCAGTTCTGCAGTACATGTGAAACCTGTCAATTAACCTCAGCAAAAGGAGTAGCAAGAGCTCAGCTGCAGCCTTTGCCAATCATTGAGACACCATTTGAAAGAAACGCTATGGATATTGTTGGACCACTAGAGAGAAGCTCATCAGGCCATCGTTACATATTGGTTATATGTGACTACGCAACCCGTTATCCTGAAGCCTTCCCCCTCAGGTCAGTTAAGGCCAGACAGGTAGCAAACTGCCTCTTACAGCTCTTCTCCAGGGTAGGCATACCAAAGGAGATCTTAACAGACTGTGGGACAAACTTTTTGTCCAAGCTTTTGCAGCAGGTGTATCAGTTGTTAGGCATTAAGGGCATTAAGACCACCCTTTACCACCCCCAGACGGACAGGCTGGTGGAGCGCTACAACCAAACACTAAAGAACATGCTGTGCAAGTTTGTCTCTCAAACAGGTGCCGTAACCCTGGTCACCGACGGTATGGAAAACAAGCGGATAGCACTCCAAGGTGTTCATAGGTGACCCAAGAGCGGCAAACTTGACAACATACCAGCGGTCCAATCTCCCGGCTACCTGGACGACTCTCTGGTGACCCTTTCCGGCTTTGGAGTTCCTGTCTCACACCAACGAATTGTGGTGAAAATGAGGGAGAAGCTGGAAGGGATGACAGCACTGGCACAGCAAAACAATATATAATATGTTATTTTACCGGAACCAAAAATAAATAAATGAAATTTAAAAAAAAAAGAAAAAAAAAAGTAAATTGAAAAAATTGAAATAAAAGATCTGAATTCAAATTTTCTACTTGCTGCAAATTTTAGAAATCCAACAGAGGAGTCTGCTCAAATTGTGACCAGTGGTTCGCAGGTGCGTGGCCAAAGGAGATGAGCTTTACTCCAGCAGATTTGTCGTTTAACATGTTACAAGAACTGTATCTGTTCGTCATTGAAAGCGTTCTTTGGAAAAGTCCATGGTCCGGGAATCAATTATAGTTTTCTGGGATACAAAGCCATGGTCATTATCATTGATATTATTAATAAAGGGTGTTCTTCGGTTCCTCTTATTTTATCCAAAGACTCCGTAGAGTAGATCAGAACGTTATACCCTTTGACGCGCAACACGTGTCTCTTCACGTATGTGTCTGAACAGTTATTTCTTTCGACTACGGTGCGTCTCTCTTCGTGTATGTGTCTGAATAGTTATTTTTTTTCGGCTACGGTGCGTCTCTCTTCGCGTGGGTGTCTGAACAGTTTTTTTTTTTTTTTAACGGCTGATCCCTTACCCTGATTTAAATGTCAGAAGTTCAGGGACCTTCCTCCGTGCAGCTCCCCAAGGATAGCTCTGCCCAGATTCAGCATATCAGTTTTAGGCTAGAGGGCCTCTGGCAGGCTTACATGGACTCTTAAACGCATTATAAGACAAGACAAGATANCTAGTCTTGCAATATGGGAAACTGCGCGTTGTGCACAGAGAAGTGCATACACAGACTTGTCAATAAAGAAAGCTGATGCCACGCAGAGAGAAGCACATACACAGACTTATCAATAAAAAAAAGCCGATGCCACGCAGAGAGAAGCGCACCCACAGACTTGTCAAAAAAAAAAAAAATAACGGCTGATCCCTTACCCTGATTTAAATGTCAGAAGTTCAGGGACCTTCCTCCGTGCAGCTCCCCAAGGATAGCTCTGCCCAGATTCAGCATATCAGTTTTAGGCTAGAGGGCCTCTGGCAGGCTTACATGGACTCTTAAACGCATTATAAGACAAGACAAGATAAGATAGTTCTTCAGGGAAATTCAGTTGTTACAGCAGCCCAAGATAAGAACAGAATATTGATGGGATATTTGTCAGTTGATAAACTTTTTGCACAGTTGATACAAAAAAAAAAGAGGGCGCGCCCGTCAGGAGGCTTTGTGTCAGAAAGAAACAAGAATATCTTTGACATTCCAGTTCTTGTTGTTTAGTTACTTTACTGTTACTGTCATAATCACACTGCACAGACACACAGGGGCTCTTTGAAAAGCAAATATTTCTAGAAGGAGCCCAATCTGACCAGTGCTTATTTTAGATCATGCCTTGCGGGCGCCGAAGATGGTCCTGACGGGAGAGCCTAAAATAAGAGCAACACAACCAAGAGAAAAAAATAATGATAATAATAATAATTAATAATAGTAGTATTGATTGCTATTATCATTATCATTATGATAAAAAATAATGTAGAACATATTTGGATATTTACAAGGTCAAAAGGGTTANTTGTAAAAATGTTACAGCATTGACAGGCTGACATGGCATAACTATGGTTTGGTTATGGCAGATGAAGCAAAGTATTAGATTTATAAATAAAGAAGGGCACATAACGTCTGTAGGTTGTAGTAAACAGCATATGTGCATTATGGGCTGGCAAAACAAAAAAAAACACACGACTCTGCATGGTTCCACTCCTCTTCTTTCCATCCTTTATTCTCTGTTGTTGTCATGCCCGTAAATATTCCCATGATTTGTGCTTTCGTGGGCCACGGTTTCAAGTCCAGAAAAATGCAGCCATCCTCCATTAAAGCGTTCTCAGCAGGTATTTAATTACACTTGAGATGCTTAGATCCCCCAGTATGCTGCCCATGTGGGAACAACTCAATATGCCCCCTGTGCAATGGTCTCAAAAGGAGCATCCAGTCACCAAGGATAAGCACTTTCCATTTTCTTTAACTCTGGTTCACAAGCTGGTGTCTCACTTAACATAGGGTGTGTCTGGGCATAAGTAGATTTTTTATGGGAAACGGTTTTGTTGAATCTAATTTTCGGGCTCGCTTGTTACTTGTTGAATCTGTTACTTTAATATAAGGTGGGGGAGGACCCCCATTTCTACTGCATAATGTCTCATCCTAGGTCTCCTAATTCTAAGACATTCACCCATGAAAAATGATGAAAAGAGGAGTCCAAATCAGCAGGAGAGTCCATCCAGCTTGAATCCAGAAAAAGTTTATTCAAGTCTAGCCATCTTTAACAAAACTTCTGGGTTGAAAGATTTGCAGCACGTTAAATATTCTGTACCAACTGATAACACTAAACAACATGAACAACGACTGAAAAGAAACCGCTTGCATTTCCTAAACCTTCTAACAAAACTCTTAGCCTAAAAACCCTCATCCTTTCTTCCAACATAACCTCTCCATCCCAAAAACCTGTGTAGAAAAACCCCCGTGTAAAAAAGCCCCTCTCCCTTAAGAACCCTGTGGACGTCCCTTCTCCAGTGGTGATTGGCTGTCATTTGGTGCAGCAGGGCCTTGTAGGTGGGGACAGGATACCACCTGATAAATGAGGAGGGGTACAGATAATATCTGGTATTACATTTTACAAGTTTGTCTCCATGAAGTCAAATGAACATCAGCAAATTGAAAGTGTAACCCTAGAATTGAAGGAATTACTCAGGACCTGTTAGGATTGTCAGAATGTGTTCAAGTTTAACTTTTACAGAGAACATTGAAATCGTCAATGGCCAGAAATCTGTGGGTCAGCTCAGCTGCTGTGTGCTTTGAATAGTCTGGACACAGGAGAACAACATTTTTTGTTTATGGCCCTGTCTTCTCCTGGACACAGCCGTCTGACAAACGCGACAGCTGGCATCTATATGTAAGGATATCTGAGAATTTATCCTTCAGTAGGTTAAATTGCTTACTTTAATCAAAAAAATCCACAACAGTTTCTCTCATAGCTTTTTACAGTTTTTTTTGGCTTGCTGAATACACACCCAGCTCAAGATGCCTTCACCTCTGCATGATCCCAATAATTCTGATTTTACTGTAGATCAGGCATCACCAAATGGCAGACTGCGGTCCAGATCTGGACCCAAAAGCTTCCCTGTACGGACCTAGAGCCGATTCAGGTTACAAGTCTGACAGGGCGCTTCTATTCTGACCAGTGCAGCTTTTGCAGTCTGTACAGTAGCGGGTGAGGAAAGGCACAATTGCAAGCGAGTTTTGCTATCTCATGTGATACTACTCAGCCAATCATGTCAGTGCATTCTGTGCCACGAACATCCCAACTGTCCAGTGCAGAGACGACAGGATAAACAAATAGTAGAAAGAAGTTACCTACGAAGTTATGAAGCTGTGATAATGTGATACAGCATTAAAACTGCATTTTATTCACTTCTGTGGACCTGAAAGTCATTTTAATGTAAAGTTTTCTCTCACTCTGATGTTAATAATCAAGATTCAGTTCATTTCTATAAAGGAGTTTTAATTAAGTTCATTTAATGAGTTTAAAGATATAAATATGGAGGTTAAATGTGAAGAAAATTGGTGATAACAGGACACTGCTTGTTATGATTAATCGTTATATAAAATCTTAAACCTGACTCAGAAATTCATGATGTGTTATTTAATTACTCTAAAATACTTTTATCATGGTTCATGTCGATTCATTTCACAATGATTTGATTTATTTGTCTTGAAAATGGCAAACTACGAGCAAGAAAGAAGCAAAAAACAAAAGATAATAAAAAATAAAACAGTGATTCAAAGTGAATGGGACAGTGACTACAAATAAAAATCAAATTCAGAAATAGAATCAGAATCAACTTTAATCACCAGGTTTGCTTGAACATACAAGGAATTTGCTTTGGTATACTGTGCTTTCTTGTACAAGGTAATAGCAAAGCATAAAAAGGGAAAATAATAACAATAATAAGAATTTTTGCATACAGAATATTATCGACAACTATAAACACAATGATAGCAAAATCTTAAAACCCTCAAAGAAATCTTCATCCCAAAGTTTAAAATGTTATCTTTGACTCAGAAATTTATTGGGTTATCTGATTACACTAAAATAGTTTTATTGTGGTTCGTGCCAATTCATTTAACAATGATTGAAATAACATGTAACAGGGTTCCTGCACATCCTTAAAAAGTCTTAAATTCATGTATCCAAAACTAAGGCCTTCAAAAGTCTTAAGTTCATTCAAACGTTATATTCTGGTCTTAAATAAATCACTCAAAGGTCTTAAATTTGTCAGGGCAGGATTTGTTAACGTTCTATTGATTTTCTTTTTTTTTATGTGGGACTTTTCTAGAAGTAGATGTAGAGTGGATGATGTCTTACAAGCTGCTGATATAAATTGTTATGTGCATCCAACTTGTCAGTCTGTGACTATGGGTCACTGTTTGTACTTTTACAGTTTTTAACCAGAAAGTGCTGAGGATCACTTTATGTTCAATAATGATGCTGCAGTCAGACTCTCTCCTCACCAGCTGCTGCTGCTTCACCCTCACACAGAGACCAGTAATTCCACCTGAGGAGAGAAGTAGAGAGAGAGGAGAGGTGATAAACCAGTGTTTCCTGGACCGAGCCAACGTGTGCTTTTCTCCTTCACTGTGAACATGGACTCAAGTTCAGCATCTGAGCAGAGCCATGTGGTTTTTTGGAGCCCAAAGTGAGCACATGTGGACAGAGGGTGGAGCTGAACTCAACACTTAGTGACAGTGTCACATTAAAGTATGTGAGCGAGCAAAAGAAATAATCAAACAGAGAGAAACATAAGTGCTCAAATCAAAAGAGAAAGATTTGGTTTGTTGTGTTGTTAAAATATTAAAAAGTGTTCTTTTCCACTGTGCTAAAGGGATTAAGTGAGGGGGGTGTTCAAACAAAATGTATGAAATCTATAAAATGCAACAAATTAAGCCACCACGAAAAATTGTAAATAGAGGATGTGGCGTAAAGGAAGGGGAGGAAAAAGGAGAACGCGGCGCGAAAAGAAAGAAAGAACGTGTCAGACTGGGTCTGCAACCACTGAAAAAACACAGAGTATTAAGTAAATGTAATGTGGGTACAGGTGTAAACTGTAAAAAACCAACGAAAACTTAAAGAACTGTGTTCGAGAGAAAAAAATGCCAAACAGTGGAGGAAATTGCACCGTGTGCTGGAGCAGGGGCTGCCAAACAAAAAGATTTCACTGTTTGGATTACTTACTCCTGTGGATTTACATTTTTTGGCGTTTTCTTGATCATTTTGTTATTGCTGTGAATGCAGCAAGGCATTCACAGCTTATGTTCTTCTGTGTCAAAAAAGTTTAAGATTCTTCTTCTTCTTATTCTTCTTCTTCCGCCCACTTTTTTGGATCGCTTCTTCTCCCACAAATTTCAACCGATTTTCACCGTTCAAACTTTAAAACGACCGGCTCGTTCAGGACTGGTGCGCTATGACTTTTCAGACCGGTTTCACCAATACTTTCAGAGATATTTCACTTTTTTCACGATTTTCACACGCATAGAGAATGAATTGGATTTGGAATCATTCAGGGAATTACTTCTGCCTCATTCAGACCCTTCTCATTCAGTCATACTTTCAGCCAGAAACTTCATTCTACCTGCAAAATGTTCAGCCATNCATTTATAGTTTCTTCACAAAACTCCTTCAAAGGTCATGAAGTTTATCAGCCCTTGCAGCAGTTTAACATTGGTGTGTATGTGGTGGAATGTTCAAACTGTAGAGTGAGGATTTGAATTTTAGAGTGTGGACCAGGAGAGAAATGACCTGGAAACTTTTTGGATAAACAGGCCCAGGAGCCACAAATTTCACTCCACATACTCAAATTTGGGCTCAAAACGTAGGTAATCTTGTTCTGCCTCTGATTAATGACCCTTGACACCAAAAGGACAAAGAACAAAGCCTGCAGGTGGCTAACTGTCACAGAAAGTCATCATCTGTCCCCATCTGCTCTGATGTTAATTTCTAAGGGATTTTCCGAGAGATGAAGAAAAAGTAACACTTTTTTAACTAACTGTTCTGGTAAAACCTGTGGCTCAACAGACATGAAATTTACATCAATAGATACTTCTGGGCCTTGGGAATCTCATGGTAGTTTTGGTTTTCTGCTAGCCCTTAAGGATTTTGCGCAGCTTGAGGAGATTCACACCCTTGTCCCCGGCTCAAATCCAGCTGCTCATCAACTGTGTGTCAGTTAAATCAAACAGCTGCAGCTTCAAACATCCTAACGAGCAGGTTACCATGGAGACCTGTGATCTGACACACCTGTTTATACCTACAGATCAAAACACTGATGAAGAAAGATACTCAAGTGATTGTTTCTTCGCATCACTGACCAACACAGCACACACACACATACACATACAAACACACACACACATACACATACAGAGACAAACACACACACAGACACACATACACATACACACACACACACACACACACACACACACACACACACACACAAACACACACACTTTTAGTGATATAAATATCTTTCATTGTGATTCATCCATTTCCTTTAATTCAAATGATTCTTCAATTCACCCATCTATATTTTCTTTTTGGACATTGTTTCACTCCATTCATCCTTTCAGCCAAGATTTCATGTTCATGTTTGTGAGTTTTCCTTCAACATTTTGCATTCAGCAGTTCAGCGCAAGCTTTTTCAAGATTCATTCAACCATTTTCAGATAAATTCAGTCATTCAGCATATTCAGGATTCTGCATTAGCAGTTCAGCGCAAGCTGCTTCAGCTTCTGCATTCACAGCGCAATTTCTTCAGAAATTGCTTTTCTAGTTTTGTAAACTATTCAGCGGTGGAGTTTTAATTTTTGTTTTGTTTTTCGTTTCTGAGTCTGAGGAGTTTATGGGACACACAAAAAGGGAGCGCGGTCGGAAGGATGAGGACGCTGAACTGAACTAAAACAGTAGGAAAACTTGCACGGACGGTTGGGGTAAAGTAATTTTATCTCTTATTTTGTTTGGAGATTATGTTTCGTTAATTTTGAGGGGATTTATGTTCAATTCTACTGAATAATTTTATGTTATAATTAAATTTTGAGTTCTGTTCACAATCAAATCTGAGTTTCAGTGCGTGAAAACAAGTGCATCTTTATTTTTCTGATACTTACCTCTAAAATGGTCAGACAGAGTTTAAAAAGATTACAGATACAAGGGGATTCTTTCAGATTTTAAATTGTAAGTGTGTTAACGTGGACAAATTTGAAAATCAATGGTTACAACCTGCTGCTTCGTCCAACAGAGAAATCAACAAAAAAGACGTNTGACAAACTGCAGTACCTCAACCTGAATGAAAAAGATGAAGATAAAAATGTTATTATCCAATCAGATGTGTTGATGTTTCAAACGTGCAGCTCAACATCACAAAGTCCTGATCAAAGATCTTTGTCCTGAAATAAATACAGAGACTTTGTGGTTGTTCCTGAGGATCATCATGATGTGGTAGAAATGTAGTTTTCCCATCGATGTCTGCGTCTCCAAAGACGTCTCAGTCTTTGTGTCTGTCAGTGTGATATGATGCTGAGGTTTGTTGGCTCCAGTTTGGGCTCACAGGTTTCTCTATGAGCCTGTCAACTTTCCTCCTCTTCATGTCAACACACATTAATAACACGCTGCTGATCTGAACACTTCAAACACAACACAAATACTGATGAGAGAGGAAGGAGAATCAAGAGGAAGCTCAAATGAGTTCAGAAGATCTTTTTCACACTGACTTAGAGTCACACAGTCGTCTCTGACTGCAGACGAGGGCTGAACCATTTATCGTCTTCTGATCAAAATCACTGTTTAACACATGGTGATCATGTGATCGCTAAAGCTGTGATTTTTTTGCTCCTGACTGACCCAGGATCTGTTGAGTCAGCTGTTTAACACACAAACCTGTCTTGAGTGTAAAACTGTAAATGATCCTTTTGCCCCTGGGGATGTTTGATTATGTTTTTCCTAATATTACTCATTCAACTTTTTTTTTTTGTTTTGTATTTTTTAACATATAATTAAGGATATTTTGCTCTGCATTGATTGTTAAGAGTCATGGATGGCTCTTTTTGTTCTTCAGCTGTAAAAACTGCTATTGGTCAAAGACTTTGAAGATTTTTTTTATTAATAATTACATTTGGAAACAGTTCTTACCTGCAGTTTTCATCCTAGCATTAGAGTAGTAGCTTTAGATGTTTTAATGGTTTGGTGTTATTTTCTGTCAAGTTTGTAAATTTTACTGTGCATTGTGAAAACTTCACTGAAGCTTGATTTGAAGAAAATTGTAGATTTAATTGAAATCACAGTATCTGCCAGGAAAATCACATAAGATTTTTTTCTAAAATTGTTCAGCCCTACTGCAGACTACATTTACTGCACAAAACATCAAAATATGAACTAAAATCTTCAACTCAACTTCATCAATGTGAGGAATGAATGAGCAAAGTGAACTTCCATTGTTGAACATGTCAGAGCAACAGGAAAAAACAGAGTCAGTGAACTGACCTCATCATTCATTACAGCTGAAAACAGGAACAACTGACACCAACACTGAACTGACCTCAGAGTCTGCAGTCTGCAGAGAGGACTCTCCAGAAAACCACACAGATGCTTCACTCCTGAATCCTTCAGAACGTTTATACTCAGGTCCAGCTCTGTGAGATGGGAGGGGTTGGACTTCAGAGCAGAGCCCAGAAGATCACAGCTCATCTCTGACAAACTGCACCAACTCAACCTAAATGAGAAATAAATGATGTGAGTAGAGAAATCAGTCAGTGTTTAATAATGTGCTGAGAGTTGAAGAAGATGAAATGTGAGAGTCCAAACAGCTGAAGCAACATTCTTCAGGTTGAAAAGTGTCAAATCCAACATGTGACAAAGAGCTCTGATTCATCTTCATGTCAGTGTCTTGTTAGTGTGTGACTGAGGTTGATATCTATGAAGAAGTTTTCTCTTTGATCCTATTTTCAATCTTCTCTCAAATGTCTGATGCTCTCACAGCCACAGTAAAGTCTGAGGGTTGAACTTTTTCTTCCTCTGGTTCAAGCCCTTTTTTTTGTTTTTGTTTTTTTCTCAGTAAACACGGTTGAAGAGGTGAGCAGTTTTCAGTCCTTCTCAGTTTGTCCCTCAGTGTTTGGCTTCATTTATTCAGTCAGTTCATGTTTGATTTAGGAGGAAAACTCTGTGGCTCTTTGACTTTTGTTGGTGTGGAATAAGGAANTCTTTTTTTCTTAATAGTTAAAAGTATAAAAGTTCAATTCCTGTTTCTAAAATCCAGATTGAGTTTTTCAGTTCAGTTTCAGTTCAGCGTGGCTCAACCATGAGGTCGTGTCCATCTGTGAGGAAGAGTAATGGAGCACAGATTGACAGTGATCCTCTTCATCTCTGTTTCTAACTTCAGTTTAATCCTCTTTTCTTTTCACATGCTGCTTTATTTGTAATGTCAGTGAGATAGTTTAAAGTCCATCAGTGAGGCTCAGATATCAAAGAAAGTTAACTCCATTAACAGTTCATTCATCAACAACAACAAAGTTCACTTTTAGAAAAGTTGATCTGCTTATTCTGCTGAAAATAAATGACAGTTTCCTCCACCTCAGCACAGATTTCTACAGTGATTAAGTCCTGAACTGAAGTCATGTTACACAAAAACCAGCATGTGAAAAGAAAAGAGGAAAATGACAGATGGAGACGACCTCATGGTTGTGCCACACTGAACTGAAGTTTAACAGAAAACTCAACCAGAAGTTAACAAACTGAAATTGAAGATTCTATTTTTGAATTTTAGGAATAAAGAAGGTGTAATTTCCAAGTAAGTCAAATACAATAAAAAAGAAATAGATTCAATTTCAAAACATTTAATCCATTGTCAGATGAAGCTTTTCAAAGTTAATACATTAATTCAAATGTAATTATAGTGGAACAAATCTCAGACCATAGATGCTGAACATATCAGGAGGAATTGTGGGTAAATATGGAGCAAAGACGTGTAGAAACATTTGTTTGAGGAAGAGTGGAGGCAGAAAATCAAAGCATCTTCAGTTTCAGAGATGAAGTCACTGTGAGCATCACAGAGCTTCATTAAAAAGCTGCAAAAACTAAAGACTGAATGAATCTTTGTCTGAAAGCTCAAATGGAGATGATGATTGGTTGTTGATGTCTTTGTTTTCTTAAAGGTGATGATGGTGAATCTGGTGTCACATCAGCTGTTTCAGAGGCTCTGAGTGAATGATTCAGTGTAGGTTTCTTCTTCCTACATGAAGGTTTGAAATCTGAAGATCAACATGACTCTGCCTCTGTCATTAGACTAAACCACTGAAGAAGAAAAATCCTCTTTAACATCAACATGCTCCCAGTGGATCAGGAGAATATCAGCTTTATATCTGCACTTTCATCTCAACTTTCACATCAAACTCATCTCAGCAACAAAGAAAAACTGATGAACTGACCTCAGAGTCTGCAGTCTGCAGAGAGGACTCTCCAGAAAACCACACAGATGCTTCACTCCTGAATCCTTCAGATCATAGTTTTTACTCAGGTCCAGCTCTGTGAGATGGGAGGGGTTGGACTTCAGAGCAGAGAACAGAAGATCACAGCTCATCTCTGACAAACTGCAGTTCTCCAACCTAAATGAGAAATAAATGATGTGAGTAGAGAAATCAGTCAGTGTTTAATAATGTGCTGAGAGTTGAAGAAGATGAAATGTGAGAGTCCAAACAGCTGAAGCAACATTCTTCAGGTTGAAAAGTGTCAAATCCAACATGTGACAAAGAGCTCTGATTCATCTTCATGTCAGTGTCTTGTTAATGTGTGACTGAGGTTGATATCTATGAAGAAGTTTTCTTTTTGATCCTATTTTCAATCTTCTCTCAAATGTCTGATGCTCTCACAGCCACAGTAAAGTCTGAGGGTTGAACTTTTTCTTCCTCTGGTTCCAGGCTTGTTTTTGAAAAAATTCTCTCAGAAACCAAGATTGGAGAGGTGAGCAGTTTTCAGTCCTTCTCAGTTTGTCCCTCAGTGTTTGGCTTTATTTATTCAGTCAGTTCATGTTTGATTTAGGAGGAAAACTCTGTGGCTCTTTGACTTTTGTTGGTGTGGAATAAGGAAGAACTTACACACGGGTCAATGACATATTAAGGGTCTAAAAAAGTTTTTTTTAAGAAGTTCTTTGAAAATGGATAAAAAATGTCTTTTTGAGTCAAGGAATATGTGTTTTAACAGATTTTAATAGTCAACCAACATTTTAATTCTTTTAGATTCATTATTTTTTAGTAATTTTAACTTGACCACCCCAAAAATGTCAGGTGGCGCAACCAAATATATGTAAATATATTTATATGTTCCTGTTAGTTTTTCTCTGTGAAATCATTGGCAAGTATCTCTTAAGTTTCTGTGGTGATTTATACATTATCATTTTGTGGGTGTCTTTTCGATTTACAATAATTCCACGTTATTATATTCTAGTGATCAGGTATTTAGTATTTTTGGCATCTGATTTTAGATTTGAAGACAAAAAAAACCCAAAAAAATTGCAAATAAATCCATAAAATAAAAAAGCTTTTCACATTATACCTATCAACTACTTGTTGTTCACTTAAGCTTATTTTTTGATGGTTTAAATAAATGAATAAGTGAATGAAGTAATGGATTTACCTGGTCGCACCAACTGACGAGGATCAGTTGCGCCACCTGACCACATCAGAAATGACAGCAAATAAGATGAATAATTGTTTTTATTTTTTCATTTCAAATATGGAAAAATGTTTAATTCTGGTCTTCATTGAAGTAAAGTGGTTTTTGAGACATTGGGTAATGATAAACAAATAATGAACAAAATAAAGCTGTATAAATGAGTAGTTTATATAATATTTACATATATACCATATACTTAATCATTATTATGTAAAAGCTTTTAAAATATGACATTTTTGTTAAAAAAATATAAATATTTTCATGAAATGTAACTAATATTGGCTTTAAAATACCTTTACTTCTCTCGTGTAGTGACATTCCTGCAGTTGTGCCACCTGACATTTCAACTAATTTCCACTGAAAAAGGCATCTGCTTGGACAACTGTAGTAGCATAAACCATTGTTATAAAGAAAATTCGCATCATTTTTGAGTAAGATAAATAACTTTATGTTTAAATAACATTTCACCAGTGTTATATTGGTTGTACCACCTGACATGGAAATTGTTCCAGTCACCAATGAAGTGAAAAAATCTATTGTTATGAATATTTGCAAGAAATCTACAAGCTTTTCCACTTGGTCACAAATGTGAGTTGGGGTCCTCTGGCTGATGCAGTTTCCTGTTTACGGTTATGTCCTCTTCATTTTAAACTAAAAGTCCAATTTTACGGTTGCACCACCCTGACATTTGACAAGATGGAAATTGTGGGACAAAAGTTTTTTAAATTTCTCAACACCTTTAAAATGATTTTTTTTGCAAAAAATGCCTTATTTGAAAAAGTTCAAGCGTAAATTAATGCCACTTTATATATTATTTACATTTACAATCATTGACTTTCAATTTTTAGAGTTTAATTACTGTGGATACTTGTCAGGACGGTTGCACCACCTGACGTTTTGAGGGTTTGCGGTGCCAAAACACAAAAAAATATGTTTCATTTGAATAGTCTTGAGATATATTCAAATGATACATGTTTCATAGATTAAAGAAGTACACGTTATAAATTGCTCAATTTGTGATGCAAGGAAATATTGCACTCAGACACTAAAATATGCACGTCATGTCATTGACCCCCCCCCCCACACACACACACACACACAATAAATGTTCATTTAGTGCCCAGTTTCCCACTGAAGATGATTTTAAATCCATGAACTGGTCCTTTAAATCAGTTCCACACTGATGACAATGAGCTTTAACTTCAGTAAAGACGGAGAAACTTCTCTTAAACTCTGCTTCATCAGTGGCTCCATCTTAACAAACTCATTTTGAGCAGCCAAACAAAGAAAAAGCTTCTAAAACTGATCGAAGATTCAACATCACAGAGTTTACAAAGATGCTGATGGACTGAGATTAGAATAAACTTTGAATTTATTTATTGGATTTGAAAAGCATGATCTGACTTTGAATATTAAGGCTTTGAAATGTAATTATTTTCATCGATATTTGATTTTACCTACTCGAGAGTTCAACTTTTTTTTTNCAACCTGAATGAGAAATAAATGATGTGAGTAGAGAAATCAGTCAGTGTTTAATAATGTGCTGAGAGTTGAAGAAGATGAAATGTGAGAGTCCAAACAGCTGAAGCAACATTCTTCAGGTTGAAAAGTGTCAAATCCAACATGTGACAAAGAGCTCTGATTCATCTTCATGTCAGTGTCTTGTTCTGTTCCTCCAGAGATGAGTGTGTGACTGAAATGTCTCCACATGTGTCTCCTGGAGTAGATGTGTCTGTAGAGAGCCTTCAGTGTCAGTAATCCTTCCTCCTGTCTGTACTGACTGTGAAGTTCTCTCTTCCTAACACGTCTACACTGGAAGAAACCACTCCACAAGTTTCTCTGAAACTAATCACAGAAGCTTCATCAGTCTGATTTCTTCACATCAAGTGGATGTTAGTTCTGACTTCATCTACTCTGAGGGACTGAACTCACTGTGAGTCTGAGGCAGACCAAAAACCTGTCCAACTCTTTATTCCTCCACTTTCCCTTATTCCAACAAGAATTCAGCTCTCCTGGAAAATATTCACCTCACAGCATTTTTACTTTCATGCTCAGAAAAACTCACAAAGAACAAAACAAAAAAAGTCAAAGCTCAGAGAAAGATTGAAAGTAAAACTGAACAAGAAAAGAAAGAGCTTCAGTCAGTGAACTGACCTCAGAGTCTTCAGTTTGCAGTTTGGACTCTCCAGACCTCCACACAGAAACTTCACTGCTGAATCCTTCAGATCATAGTTTTTACTCAGGTCCAGCTCTGTGAGATGGGAGGGGTTGGACTTCAGAGCAGAGGCCACAACTTCACAGTGAATCTCTGAGAGAAAACAGTCTGAAAGTCTGTAATAAAGAGAGTTTGAATGAGAGAGGAGACTTTTTATTCTGAACGTGTTTGATGAGAACAGATTGATCAGATCCTGTTTAAACTAAATGTCATCAGAAAGATCACAGAGTCTGAAACTTCTGAAAACATCAGGGACAAAACATCATGTTACACATGAATAAACAAGTAGATCAGCATCTTCAGAGGAATCAGGATTTACAGTGTCTTTATTTTCACATCTAAACTCTTCTATCAGACTGATTTATAAAGTTGATCTCAGATAAACTTACACAAACTTCCTGCAGTTCCTCACAGCTGGAATCAGTCTCAGTTTTCCCTCAGCTGACGTCTTGTACTTGTTCAGATTAAACTCATCCAGAACCTCCTCTGACATCTGCAGCATGTAGGACAGAGCAGAGCAGTGGATCATAGAGAGTTTCTTCTTTGATCTGTTCTCTGACTTCAGGAAGTCTTGGATGTCCTGATGGACTGAGGGGTCGTTCATCTCCGTCAGACAGTGGAAGATGTTGATGCTTCTGTCAGGAGAAGCTTTGGTCCTCTTCTCCTTCAGGTTGTTGATGACTCTCTGGATCATCTCTGGACTGTTGTCTGTGTGACCCAGCAGACCTCCTAAGAGTCTCTGGTTTGACTCCAGAGTCAGTCCATGAAGGAAGCGAACAAACAGGTCCAGGTGACCGTTTCTGCTGCTCAGAGCTTTCTTCATAGCTCCATCCAGGAGGTCTGCCAGGGTTGAGTCTTTGAGTCTCTGTCCCTTCAGAAAGTTCTTCAGTACGTCTGTTTTCCTGTGTGTGAAGCAGTGGAACATGTAGACTGCAGCCAGAAACTCCTGAACGCTCAGATGAACAAAGCAGTAGACTGTTTGCTGGAAGATCACACTCTCTCTTTTGAAGATCTCTGTACAAACTCCTGAGTAAACCGAGGCCTCTGTGACATCCAGACCACAGCGCTCCAGGTCTTCTTGGTAGAACAGGATGTTTCCTTCCTCCAGCTGTTCAAAGGCCAGTCTGCCCAGCTTCAGGAGGACTTCTCCGTCAGCCTCCATCAGCTCCTGAGGACTCATTCCTTGCCCCTCAGCGTATTTTTTCTTCTTCCTCTGGGTCTGAAGCAGCAGGAAGTGTGAGTACATGTCAGTCAGGGTCTTGGGCAGCTCTCCTCTCTGCTCTGCTCTCATCATGTGCTCCAGAACTGTAGCAGTGATCCAGCAGAAAACCGGGATCAGACACATGATGTGGAGGCTCCTGGAGCTCTGGATGTGGGAGATGATTCTGCTGGACACATCTTCATCCCTGAACCTCCTCCTGAAGTACTCCTCCTTCTGGGCGTCGGTGAAGCCTCGCACTTCTGTCACTCTGTCAACACATGACGGAGGGATCTGATTGGCTGCTGCAGGACGAGAAGTGATCCAGACCAGAGCTGAGGGAAGCAGATTCCCCTGGATGAGGTTTGTTAACAGCAGGTTTACAGAGCGCTCCTGTGTCACATCAGACACCACCTGAGTGTTGGTGAAGTCCAGAGCCAGTCTGCTTTCGTCCAGGCCGTCAAAGATGAACAAAGCTTTACAGAGAGTCAGCGTCTCTGCTGTCAGCTTCTCTAATGTTGGATGGAAAACATGGAGCAGCTTGAGGAGACTGTAGCGCTCATGTTTGATCAGGTTCAGCTCCCTGAATGAAAGCAGAACCACCAGACTGAGATCCTGGTTTTCAGAACCTTCTGCCCAGTCCAGAGTGAACTTCTGAACAGAGAAGGTTTTTCCAATCCCAGCCACGCCGTTGGTCAGAACCACTCTGATTGGTTCCTGCTGCTCAGGTAAGGCTTTAAAGATGTCCTGACACCTGATGGGAGTGTCCTGGAGGATCTTCTTCTTCTTGGAGTCTGTCTCCAGCTGTCTCACCTCATGTTGCCTGTTCACCTCTTCACTTGGTCCCTCTGTGATGTAGAGCTCGGTGTAGATGCTGTTGAGGAGAGTTCCACTTCCTGTTTCATCACTTCCTTCAGTCACACGTTCACATCTCCTCCTCACACTCTTCCTGTGTTCATTTAAAACCTCCTGCAGAGAAGTTTGAGCTCCAGGTCCTGGTCTGGGTCTTTTTCCACACTGGGGACAGGAGGAGTCTCCTGGTGGACCAGACTGGTCCCAGTATGAGGTGAGGCACTGTCTGCAGAACCAGTGTCCACAGCTGGTAGAGACTGGATCCTTCAGGACGTCCTGACACAGAGAACAGCAGGAGGACTGCTCCTCCACAGGAACACCACTCCTCCTCCTCCTCCTCCCTCTGTGAACACACGTCCTTATACTTTCAGGATTTGGTGACTCATGTGGAAAATAAATCAGGCGTGCATGAGAGAAACCAGCTTCAGAGTCTTACCTTGGGTCTGAGGGTCCAGGTTCATTACTGAAGACTGGAGGAAGAAAATCTTTGGAGTGGTCACTCTTCAGGGACACACAGCTGGATCCAGAAGACTCTGTACTCTGTGTGCTGACCTGAAATCTACAAAATCAAACACGTCCTTATTAATAACTCATATACTCTGGAGTTTTTCTCAGAGAACCACAGGTCTACTTTTCTTACTGCTGCTTTAACAACAAAGAAGTGTGAAAGATTTCTTCACTTTGCTCAACACATAATGCAATGAAGAATTCCTATGAAGTTGGGACGTTGTGTAAAATCTAGATAAAAGCAGAATGGAATGATTTGAAAATCCTCTTCAACCTAAATTCAACTGAATACGCCACAAAGACAAGATATTTGATGTTCAAACTGGTCAACTTTTTTGTTTTTGTGCAAATATTTGCTCATTTTGAAATTGATTTTCCGGTTTGGTCACTTTGTGACGTGGTTTAGACGCTTTGGGCCTGATCTACTAAAGGTTTATGTGCACAAAAAACATGTGTGCACTTGATAGCACGTGTAAAGCTGATTTACTAACCAGGTGCACCGTGGATTGGGTCCCTCTAATGAGCAAAATAGCACCGGCTATCCATTTATCTGCCTTCATCAATATTCAGAATATATACAGATTATCTGAATGCTCAAAATACTGGGAGGAGGCGATACTAAGTTAATCATTTAGCACCCACAAAGTGATTTATCAAACCTGAAACTGATTGCAGTCTGTATTTTAGCGTCTTTATGAAAGGCAGGTGCAAACTAGCACAGCATTATGCTCAAATGGCCATGGTTTGAATAAAAGAAACTAAAAATAATTTAGATTGCTCCATAACCCAAGATGTCAAAAAAAAATCACTGCTTAAAAAAAACTGATGGTATGATGTACCTCTCTGTGTTCAACAGGTTTGCACTGAGTCGACGTCTCAGAGGACATGATCATGTCAGTTATAAAATCTAAATGAAACTGTTGAAATCAGCGTTGGTTCCTCTGTGTTTTGTTGCTCCTAAATTTAGATAATTAGACATGTAAGCAGAGTCAGAGCTTTTGTCCAGGAGTTTTTCTGTACGGACAGAAATCAAGAGATCCAGATGTGGAAAGAGGATGAAAAGCTCTGCTGCAGACTGAGCTCAAATATATTTTATTGCCTTTGTAGAGCAAACAAAGTGAACACATAATGGAACTGTCAGCAGCAAAGTTACAGGTGAACTAAGTTTCCTTTTTGAAGACTTAAAAATTAAGAAACATCGCAGCACTTAAGTCACTTTTGCTTAACTAACTGATGGTTGAATATCTTTTGTGTCACAGCTTTTTCAAGTTTTGAGATGATTTAATTCATTCTGCATAGCCAGAAGTTTTCATTGCTCATTGTCTGACTTAGGTTGATGTGGACATCTTCTTCTTTTATCAGAGCGTACGTCAGGCTGTTTGCTGCAGGCTGAGCACACAGACAGACGTCTTGTTTTTCCCAGTTCTACACCTCTTTGGAGAGGTTCTTTCAGGATTCAATGAACGTCTTCTTTCCTGACATGCAACATCAATACACATGGATTTGGCTCGATGTGTGTTAGTATTCATAGTTCAGGGGTCTTCAATTAAAATTTGAAGCAGTCCAGTTAGACAAAATTTCTTAAAGCAAAGGTCCGGAAGATAATGATGTTCAACGTGGTATATATTCAAGTACCAAGATCTACATGTAATCAATACCCGGCTATAAAATCAAATGATTTCAATACAATTTAAAAGCTTTTTGACATAAATTATTGTGACAAAACATAGAACTGAAGTAATATGTGTGACTGCAGGTATGCATAATGATCTTTCTTCATTTGATTAAAAAAAAAAAAAAAAGAAAAAAGTACCCACATTTTATTTTATTATTATTATTTTTGTTTTGCTCACTGTGAGAATTGAGCTCCAACTTGTCCTGACAGTATTTTAAATTTGGGCTTGAATGAAGTCGAGGTGAGCTCAATTCTCCCACTGAGCAAAAAAGTAGGGGAGTGAGATATAAGAGAGTGATAAAACTGTTAGGTTGAGATTTAACCTGTGAGATTGTTTGAGACCATTGAGTTAACATATGAAACAGGGAAAGGGAAATTCCAGCTATGGCTCCCTTTTCTTTAGTTTTCTGGAATCACACACTTATAAACATTTATTCTCAAAATTTTCACATTTTATTGATATCCTCCCAGACAGCAGTCCACACTGGGCCAGATCCGCTCAACAGTCGCCAGATCCGCGTCAGAGTCGCATCCGTTTAGGGTATCTGCTCCACCTTTGCACTGGACTTGGGGTGAATTCCAATTCCTGTCTTAACCCTCAATCTTAACCCTCAATCTCAAAATGCGCGTTCCCGCGAAGTGTCAGTGCTGTCCCGATTCTCAAAAAGTTGAGGTTGAGGGGCAAGACTGAGGGCTGTATCTCCCTCAATATTGAGATTTTCCGACACCACCCTTGGGATTAAGTGACATCCAGAATGCATTGCGTATTGTCGGTAAATAAACATGGCGTCCAAAGCGGCAGAGAAGGCGAGCTACAAATATAGTATTTTCTTTGTTAATGGAGATATAAATATTACGAAAACTATTGTATTATCTTAGTTTAGACCCATTTTATGGATTATTTACCTCGTTGTTGCAGAACATTTATTTTTATTTTACGATCTTTTGTCAATAGCGTCCGGTGCGGACAAGCCATGTTGCTTTCGTTAAAGTTAGTTAACGTTACAAAATGGTCTTTTTTCTCCGTGGTAATGTAATTGTTTTATCAAGATAACAGCCTATATAACATGCTTGTGCCGATAATGGTATAAGATGACCGGGCTAATGTCATCTCCTGTAGCCGCAGTTTTGTAACGATAGTTATAGCTTGTGTTTACCTTTCAATAAACTATGGTATGCTGTGACAGCTGAATATGTCCGTGGTTGTGTTATTTATACAGATATTTTTTTGATCACGCAAACCGAAGGAATAACTGACAGACAGTCCACAACAATTTCACTTGCATTTAAGGGGTGTCCCATTTCTAAGTCACAAGATAGCCCTTAACACTTGGTTTTGAGGGCTACTAAGATTGAGGGTTGAGCTTGAGGGTTAAGATTGAGGGTTAAGAAAGGAATTGGAATTGGGCCTTGGTGAAGAGCGCAGATTTAACTATCACTGAGGCGTATAAGGAACAGACTAGGGCCAGCTCCGTGAACCAGAACCGCCCATTTTCAGAATTATACCCCCTCCTCTTTTTTTATCTATTGTTCGGAACGCACTCTGCGCTGATCCGTGAACCAGACGCGCGCATATTCAACCCCACCCCTTTCTTTTTTTAACCTATCGTTCTATATACAGTCAATTTTCGGAATGCACTCGGCGCTGATCCGTGACCCAGACGTGCGCATATTCAAATCCACCCCCCCTCCCACCCTTCTTTTTTTAAACTATCGTTCGGAATGCACTTGGCGCTGATCCGTGAACCACACGCGTGCCCAAGTGACCCCACCCTCTTTCTAACGAACCAACGGTCGGCCAGAGCAGCGGAGAACACTGACAGATACGGCGATCACAGCGTGGAGTTTTTGGTGAGTACAAAGTATTTTAATGATTATCATGCTGCTTTTCCGTTGTTTCGTTTAAACACACTTTTTTATTCTCTTTATGTCGGTTCGTTTGTGTGGTGACATTAAATGTTGTTAGATCGGCTAGCAGGATGATTAGCCTATTAGCGCCGCTACGAACGCTACGTAGTGTCCGCTACGAGCCTGGCGTTAAAATCAAAATGTACATGTTGAAATAAACTGCCATGAAGTCACCACACATTATTTATTTATTTCATACATCTAAAATTTTCAGACTCGCTCAAACATCCACTCACTTTCTTGAGTCAATTCAACTTAAATGTCAGTTTTACTTAAAATTCCAAGTATAGTGTCCAAATAGTCATTCCGACCAGAGGTATTCAGCTAACAGAGATTTTTATGTTGATACAACTAGATGGAGATAGTCACTGGAGAGAGCAGCTTTCAATGTCATGTGCTCCGACACACCAACGGGGTTAGGATCGAGAATTCCAAAGGTAAGAACTTACTTTTACTGTGGTTGATTTTTTTGTGAAAACTGGTATAATTTTTGTTGGAAAAGTACTCGGGGCAAGTTTTAGCCAAACGTCGTTTAGTATATTAGTGAGCATTTTAGCTAACAGTAGGCTGCTAGCCTACCATTTGTGATGTTGCCAGTCTAAGGATTTATATTTGTGCAGTTGTGAATTTCTGTGTTATTGTGAGCACATAAAATTATATTTGCAAGCAGCAATTTATGAAAAACAAACAGGTTAGCCTTTTTATTTAGCCTGATAAAGTTCTAGTGGATTGTCCAGGATTAATACTAAACGCCACATAACGGAGCTTTTGCTTGTTAAGGTAGGTGGCAGAATAACAAAAAAGTAAAACAGTGGACCTCAACCAATTTAGTGAAGGAATTTACATTAGTTAAAGTGATATAATACTTTTTAATATCTGAATAAATAAACTGTAGACTAGCTTCTTATTCATACCTTATTTTTGAGAGGTTTTTAATCCAAATTCTGAAATTCATTTTTTTTTTAAGTTAATGTATAGAAGTTCAATTATTTGTAATAGGAATTCAGGTTCTGACAGTGACGGCATGCGATCCACTTAAAAGAGAATGTCTCACTTTTTTTTTTTTTTTTTTGAACCTCTGAAACACTTGTTGTATAAATCGTGAACTCTGATGTTATAGAGTGATGGTTCTGTCATGATAAATTATCTTTGATAGGTAACATTACTGATAGTAGCGGCATACAGAGCACTCGGTCTACGACGTAAGCCTGCGCTGTTCTCGGAAAGACGGGTAAATACTTTGTAGATACATGTGACATTATGACCTAAAGAGACGAATGCACAAAAATCTTGATTTTTTTATTTATTTTTTTATTACATTTACTGTTCACTTTTAGGGTTCTCTGTGGTCGTAAAGGACATTGTTGCTGGAGTGATATGGGGCTCTTTTGAAAAGTATTTCTGTTCTGTTTATTTGTAAACTATATGGATGTAATACACTTGTGTTGCTTGTTTAGTATAAGTTTATGTTGACATGAAACCATTGATAACTCCAATTTTTTTCTCTCTCATTACAAATCAGGGCAGAGTTTGTACACTTGGTGTCTACTGATCTACACAGGTCTTTCTTTGATGGGCTTGATAAACATGCTCCAAGGCTGCTGGAGATGTACAGGGTGCAAAGTAGTAGCAGTTCTGACCTACGCAGCCTGCTCAAGTCACCCGATGTACAAGTAAGGACAGTCCGAATTTAAAAAACTCTTTTGACCACATTACCATAACCATCAATAATAGTATATGTGCCACACTTTTAGAAACTGTATCAGTCATCTTCAAATATGATATAATGAAAAGCTTTAATGTCATTAGCTTATAATGTCATCCCATCCACTTATCTAATGCTGTTGTCTTTTTCCATGTGTGTTGAGGCTTCAAACCAGAAGACTAGAGCAGCCGTTTTGCTTGGCCTTCCATATTACCTGAGGGAGGATCCCGACTGTTTAATCTGTGTTTGCAAGGTGTGTGAGTAGATTTCAATGTAGCACAAACTGTCATATCAGTGAAAAAATAATTTAGGAAAGACAGCTACATTATTTTCAGTCTAGCACATCCAAGAATAACATAACAGTTATAATTCATTAAGTGACCACTGAGTTAATATTAAGCATGTTAAAAAAAAAAGCCTGAGACATTGATAACACTGCTGCATTCTTAAATCTTTTACGATCATAAATTACTAGGTTAACCTGATCAAAGATTTTTTTCTGAAATGAGAAAATAAAAAAGATTTTCCACACACTTTGATTGAACGCACTACCAGATTTGTGTGTGTGTGTCAATGTTAATAAATTATATTAATTTCATGTACAGAGAAATAAATCGAGCAATATCTCATTTAACTTTGATGATAATGGCTTTTAGCATCATGAAAATCAGGAATTAAAGTCCTCAAGTTCTTGGTGTCAACCACAGCAGCTTCTGGGAAGGCTGTTCATTTATATACTCAGTACTAGGTTAGAGCTCCTTTATCATGGATTACTTTAAAGAAGCTGCTTGAACATGCTGGACTATCTCAAAATATTCCTATTTATTGAGATACAACTGTAATTACGTATGCATTTGTTATGTATCTGTGTGTAGTTGGTTGTAATTCTAAACCCTTACCCATATTCAGTCATTGATTGAATGGTATTTAATTGTATTTATACCTATTTTTGTTAAGTAGTACATTAACACTTGATGTAACAAAGAACGTATCACAAAGCTACCCATGTTGTCATTTTGTCTGTCCCAAAATGGGACACTAAATTAAGTTTGCCTTAAAGCTGGATCAGTAACTGAATTCTTTTAAATGTTTTTTCAGACCTCGAGTTTGGAGGAGGAAAACACAAAGGGGGTAGATGTCGGCCTTCTCATTGTTGCAGACGAGGGTGGCAGCAAGCAAGAGGTCCTGGATAAAGACATTGTGGATATTTTTATGTTTTACAACTCAATATACCTGTACAAACTTGTTCATCTAATTTATATTTTCATGTTGTTTCTACTAAGATTTAAGTTTGTGAAACTTGAAATTGCTTGTTGGTCGAACTGAAAAGACTTGTTGATTAAACTTAAAGTATCAAGTTGGTAGAACTAGTTTATCACTACTCTTTGTCATCCCAACTAATAAAACTAATTTTAGGGAACTAAGACAAAAGTGGCAACAACTTAAATTTCTTGGCTTCCTGGACTTAACATTTTAAGGCAGCCAGGTAACAAATTATTTTAAGTTGAGCTAGCTTTTTTTTTTTTTTTTTTTTTTTTTTTTTAAATGTAAAGGGCAAAAATACAATTATTTTGTTCATGGTCCTACGATGGGTAAATGGCTAAATCTGGTGGAAGACTTTACAAATGTCAAATTTCACTAGACTGCTTGACTGGCGTGAAAAGGGTTTAAATTCTGGGAACTATTGATTTAAAAAAAAAAAAAGTTTTAAAAAGTCTAAAGTCGTTAAAGAGACTCATGCAAAAAAACCCACTTTATACTTTGTTGTGACCTCATGACTATATTTTTATGTATATTTTTGCCTATTCACAATTTAATGTTTAGAAAGTTTTTGATTGATCCTCAGATCGTGGGGGTGGCTGCAGGGAATGGGCTCAAGCCCACCAAGCTGGTCTCTCCCAGTGATAGCATGATTGATTCTCAGGGACCCAAAGGAGTGCTGTTTTATGATAAGTTTGAAGCATTTTGAAGAGATTGTTCTTTTTGACTTTTGATGTTCTTTGTCGTTGTTTTGCCCATCCTAAGCTTTGTTCTTTAGGCTGCTCTGATACTGACTGTTAATCATTTTTGAAAGATGACATTTCAAAAAGTGTATTTCAAAAATAAAATCTGAAAGGTATTAAGTGTGGGTTTTATTTTGATATTTCTTGCCTAGATGTGAAATATGGAACAGGTTTTTGCCACATCCAAACCTTGTATCATGGCACAGATTACGGATCTGAGCCAGATCCTGACCACATATGGCACAGATTACAGATCTGAGCCAGATCCTGACCACATATCATGGCACAGATTACAGATCTGAGCCAGATCCTGACCACATATTATGGCACAGATTACAGATCTGAACCAGATCCTGACCACATATCATGGCACAGATTACAGATCTGAGCCAGATCCTGACCACATATCATGGCACAGATTACGGATCTGAGCCAGATCCTGACCACATATCATGGCACAGATTACAGATCTGAGCCAGATCCTGACCACATATCATGGCACAGATTACGGATCTGGGCCAGACCTGAACCACATAATGGCACAGATTACGGATCTGGGCCAGACCCGAACCACATGTCATAGCTCTATCTTATGTACTGGGCCAAGGCCGGCAAAGGTCTGTTGCGGTTAAGTGATCCAAATCTGTGCCGGTATTGGCCCGTTGTGAATAAAGACACCGGTGCAGATCCGCTTAGAAGATCTGGACCAAATCTTCTCACATATCTGGCCCTGGACCGGCGCAGTTACATTTTGCTGTGATCTTATTTGAAATGCATCCCTACTTTTTTATTTAATGAAAGGACATTATACCGTATTCATTCAGTTTTATGTTATGAAACAATAAATGATGTTAGAAAGCTTTTAAATTGTACTGAAATAATTTGATTTGATGGTCGTGTATTGATTACATACAGATCTTGATATTTGAATAAACCACACTGGACATTATTATCTTCCAGATCTTTGCTTTAAGAAAGGGTGAATGAGTGAGGCAGGTGGTCGTACTGGGCTTTGAGGCTGTTCATTTTCTGTGCTTTCACTTCAGAGTTTGTTTGTTCAAAACGTTCATGTTTTGTCTCCTGGCGTTTCACGTTGGAACTTTTATTAAGTGCCACAGTTTATGAACACATGAGACACAGGTTTAGTTCTCTCAGAGGGAAGAATGAACAGAAATGAGTCCGTTCATTCTGGATTAAATGCTCTATATTCGCTGTTAGCTTTTCTTTTTAGACAGCGCCATTAAGTCCGTACTTTTCCTCTCCCTTTCTCCAGCGTTATCACCTCTAACTCTCACTTTCTCCGTCTCTCTCGTCCATTTCTTAACTTTCTCCAGCGAAGTCGCCTCTGTCTCTCTTCTCTTCTTCGGCGCTGTCACTTATTTACTGTACCACCTGGTTCGCGGCACTGAATGCACACACATGATTGGCTGAAAAGTATCACATGGGATGTCTAAACTCGCATGCAATTGGTCTGTGCCTTTCCTCACCTGCTAACGTAAAGACTGCAAAAGCTGCGCCGGTCAGAATAGAAGCGCCCGTCGGACTTAGAAACGTGATCTGATTTGGCTCCAGGTCCGTACGGGGAGGCTTTTCGGTCCGGATCCGGATCCGCCATTTGGTGATGCCTGTGATAGACAAACATTTGAGGATAAAACAGTGTAATAACTGTAAATTATTCAGTGTTAAAATGGATAAAAGAGAGCCAAAAGAAGTCAAACAAAAAATAAGACATATTTACATCAATTTCACACTGTTTTATGTTGAATGCTCAGTTACAAATATTTGAAGAAAAAAAAAAGGAAAACTTTTTTTCATGCTTTAAGACAAATAAAAACACTCAAGGGAAAAATCCTGACACTGACTTTCATAATTCATGCATCAGAGGGTAAATACACTTTTATCAAAAACTGCAACACATACAAGTCAAAAAATCCACAAACAACATGGAGAGTCACTCAGTAACTGAGATCACTTACTTTGGTTCTGAGGCTCCAGGTTCATCACTGAAGTTTGGAAAATGATCAATGGAGCTCAGGGACACACAGCTGTGTTCAGGAGACTCTGCTGGTTCCTCCATTTCCTCTAAACTAACACTCATGTACTGTTCTGAAGTGGATCTGTGGGGTTCATCACAAACACTGAGTGAGAGTTTAACACACACACACACACACACACACACACACACACACACACACATTAATCCAGCTGCTGAGTTGATTTGAAACTTTCTTTTCTTCCCAGTTCACAAAGAGAAAACTTTAGTTGAGACTAGAGAGAAGTGAAATGGGAAAAAAATGTTGGAATTGAACTCACCAAACACTTCCTGCTTACGATCAAAATGGAGACTGAGAAACTTTTACGCTTCAGGGTTCTTACTGTGTTCTCAGAAATCACCTGATCAGTGGAGTTTCCTCCTTCATTTACAGGAAATCAGTCGACTGTGTGTGCGTGTGTACGTGTGTGTGTGTGTGTGTGCGTGTGTGTGTGTGTGTGTGTGTGTGTGTCTGAAATAAACTGCTTCAGTCCGTTTAGCACATACAGTTGAGCTCCTAAGTCAGGCATCACCAAATGGCGGACCGAGGTCCGGATCCGGACCCAAAAGCCGCCCCGTACGGACCTGGAGCCAAATCAGATCACATTTCCAAGTCCGTCTGGGTGCTTCAATTCTGACCGGCGCAGCTTTTGCAGTCTTTACGGTAGCGGATGGGGAAAGGCACAGACCAATTGCATGCGAGTTTAGACATCCCATGTGATACTTTTCAGCCAATCATGTGTGTGCATTCAGTGCCGCGAACCAGACAGAACAGCACAAAAGTGACAGCGCCGAAGAAGAGAAGAGAGACAGAGGCGACTTCACTGGAGAAAGTTAAGAAATGGACGAGTGAGACGGAGAAAGTGAGAGTTAGAGGTGATTACGCTGGAGAAAGGGAGAGGAAAAGTAAGGACTTAATGGCGCTGTCTAAAAAGAAAAGCTAACAGCGAATATAGAGCATTTTATCCAGAATGGACGGACTCATTTCTGTTCATTCTTCCCTCTGAGAGAACTAAACCTGTGTCTCATATGTTCAGAAACTGTGGCACTTAATAAAAGTTCCAACGTGAAACGCCAGGAGACAAAACATGAACGTTTTGAACAAACAAACTCTGAAGTGAAAGCACAGAAAATGAACAGCCTCAAAGCCCAGTACGACCACCTGCCTCACTCATTCACCCTTTCTTAAAGCAAAGATCTGGAAGATAATAATGTCCAGTGTGGTTTATTCAAATATCAAGATCTGTATGTATCAATACACGACTATCAAATCAAATGATTTCAGTACAATTTAAAAGCTTTTTAACATCATTTATTGTTTCATAACATAAAACTGAATGAATACGGCATAATGTTCTTTCATTAAATAAAAAAGTAGGGATGCATTTCAAATAAGAGGATATCAATAAAATGTGAAAATTTTGAAAATAAATGTTTATAAGTGTGTGATTCCAGAAAACTAAAGAAAAGGGAGCAATAGCTGGAATTTCCCTTTCCCTGTTTCATATGTTAACTCAATGGTCTCAAACAATCTCACAGGTTAAATCTCAACCTAACAGTTTTATCACTCTCTTATATCTCACTCCCCTACTTTTTAGCTCAGTGGGAGAATTGAGCTCAACCCGACTTCATTCAAGCCCAAATTTAAAATACTGTCAGGACAAGTTGGAGCTCAATTCTCACAGTGAGCAAAACAAAAATAATAATAATAAAATAAAATGTGGGTACTTTTCTTTTTTTTTTTTTTAATCAAATGAAGAAAGATCATTATGCATACCTGCAGTCACACATATTACTTCAGTTCTATGTTATGTCACAATAATTTATGTCAAAAAGCTTTAGAATTGTATTGAAATTATTTGATTTTAAAGCCAGGTATTGATTACATGTAGATCTTGGTACTTGAATATATACCACGCTGAACATCATTATCTTCCGGATCTTTGCTTTAAGAAATTTTGTCTAACTGGACCTCTTCAAATTTTAATTGAAGACCTTGCTGTAGATGATGGAATCCCTAAATTCCTTGCAATTGAGCATTGCAAAACATTGTTCTTTAACTGTTGGACTATTTTTTCACGCAGTTATTCACAAAGTGGTGATCCTAGCCCCATCTTTGCTTGTCAATCAATCAATCAATCAATCTTTATTTATATAACACCAAATCATAACAAACGTTATCTCAAGACACTTTACAAAACATTAGCCAGTTGATACCTGTTAATGTTAGAGTATTTACTTATTTTACTAACAGAGACCCAACATCAAGACAGGATAAGAAATCTTATCTCATCTTGATCCACCATGAGTGTAGCATTTTACAGCAGCTTTTAGTAAGTTACAGTGGCAAGAAAAACTTCCCTTTAACGGGCAGAAACCTCGGACAGAACCAGACTCATGTTAGACAGACATCTGCCTCCACTGTGTTGGGGTGAGAGAGAGAGAGAGAGAGAGAGAGAGAGAAGAAAAATTGGAGAACTGTCAAAGCCACAGCAGCAGGAGTCAGGTCGTCCCACATCAGCTGGTAGATCCACAGCAACAATCCAGATGAACCTACAAACAGACTCAGAGACTCCCAGAGGATCATGGGTAATAACTATAATGGTGCATTAAGATAAAAGTTAGACTGACAGATAGAGGAGAAAGGGAAACAGAAGCCTAGTGTGTCAGCTTGTGTCCGACTGAGCTTTTTAGGGATGCTCCTTTTATACCCAGTCATGACACTCACCTGTTTCCAATGAACGTGTTCACCTGTGGGATGTTTCAAACAGTTGTTTTTTGAGCATTAATCAACTTTCCCAGTCTTCTGTTGCCCCTGTCCCAGCTTTCTTTGAGATGCTGGAGGCAACCATTTCAAAATGAGCAAATATTTGCATAAAAACAATAAAGTTTATCAGTTTGTACATTAAATGTCTTGTCTTTGTTGTGTATCCAAATCAACAGGATTTGCAAATCATTGTATTCTATTTTGGTTTACATTTTACACAACGTTCCAACTTTATTGAAAATGGGTTTGTAAATGAATGATACAAATTCTTCAGCCTCCTGGAGCCTACTCCTTTTTTGATTACGGATTGTATCCTTTTGTGAGCAAATGTTTTGCTCAAGCATGTATATATATATTTTTTTCTCTGCTACATTTTGATCTGGAAACGGAATTCATGAAATTAAACGTTTGCACTGATTATTGTAAGTAAAATAAAAAATATTCATTCATTCATTCATTCGAAGTAAAGTGTCCCCCCCCCCACCCCCCACACACACACACACACACACACACACACAAGTTATTGGCTTATTTATATCAAATAAATATGTAATGAGACATTTGAGAACAAATCCATTGCTTCAAACCCTGAGGGGTGAAGGGTGGGGAAAAGTTGGCCCTTTTTATGTTCTAATTTCCACTTAAACCATAGTAGGAATGACTCATCAACAATCTGTTGTATTCTGCTCTTAATTAAACTCACAGATGCCAGAATATCTGTTTTCCCAACAGGGTGTTTCACTTTACTTGAATTTATCCTGCCGGTACATATAATCAGGTATACAACTGGGCTCTAACATGCAGCTCTCAACTGGAGTTACACCATAAAACTCCTGTGTTGCCTCAACCACAGAACAATAGTTCCTATTGTTACACAATCTACACACCTTTTAATTTGTTCTGATAGTATATTCAATAAAACAGTGTATTCATTTGTTAGTTTGCTTATCTATCTATCTATTTATTTATTTATTTTTTATTTTCTATTTTTCCCTTGTCCTGTTCAGCATCACGACAACAGAATTGTGGTCCGGCTGCCGTATTTTGCAGAACACATTTTACTTTGCCAAGAGGAGCCGTTTTTGTCTTTGACATTACAATCACGAGGGGCACCTGTGAAGAGATGAACTGGAGAGATCATGAGAATCAATGAGCACAGCAATAACAATTATAAATCTATATGTACAGGAACATATGTATACACATATACACTACTGGTCAAAAGTTTTAGAACACCCCAATTTTTCCAGTGTTTTTACTGAAAATGATGCCGTTTAATGTCTCATTGCACTCAGATGTCAAAGCATCGTACAAATAAGCAATTGGAATGAAAAAAGAAATTATGGAATCACTTTATAGACCAAAATGTATTCTGAACTGTTGACTCATCAAAGTAGCCACCTTTGGCAGATATAACAGCTGAACACACACGTGGCATTCTTTCTACAATAGAAATCAAATATTCTTCAGAAAGTTCTTCCCATGTCTGTTGCAGAAGTTCCCATAAATGTGTGGCACTTGTGGGTTGCTTTGCTTTCACTCTTCTGTCCATTTCATCCCAAACCAGCTCAATGGGGTTTAAGTCTGGAGACTGTGCCGGTCACTCCATGTTTTCAAGTTTACCAGCTTGTTCTTTTTTCACAAGATAGTTCTGGCAGAGCTTGGACTTCTGTTTTGGCTCATTCTCTTGCTGTAAGATGAACCCCTGACCAACTAGACACATACCAGAGGGTATTGCATGGCTCTGCAGGATGCTGTGGTAGCTGTTTTTGTTCAGGGTGCCTCTCACTCTGAACAAGTCACCAACCCTGGATCCAGCAAAACAAGCCCAGACCATCACACTTCCTCCTCCATGTTTGACAGTTGAAGCCACACACTGTGGAAGCATCCTTTCACCTACTCTACGCCGTACAAAGATCCTGATGAACCCAAGATTTCAGTCCATAATACCTTTTTCCAGTCTTCAGTCGTCCAATGGCAGTGTTTCTTGGTCACCCTCCGTTGCTGCAGGACAGCTATCAATTGTTAACCCATTTTGTGTTATTGTTCTGAAATATACTCTGTTTTTCAGTTTTGGGTAATCTTACTTTTTATTTTACCCTCTGGTAGTTCACCACTTACCGTTGTATCATTTCAAGCTACTAATTGGACTTGAGTGACTTGAATTGCAATAAATAACTGGAAAAATTGGGGTGTTCTAAAACTTTTGACCGGTAGTGTAAGGCCATGTAGCTTGTTAATGAAAGCTGCACTGTCAGAGCATAGCAGTGTTTGTCAGAGGATCATGTGCAGGTACAAACACTTGAACATGGAAAGGAGAGAGAGCAAGGGAGAGAATCAGAGGGAGGAGAAAAAGATTTTAGTCTGACGCTATGTGCCAAAATAACGTTTTCACTGTGACAGGGTAAAAAGTAAATGAGAGGATGAAGGTATATGGTGGCCCTGAAGTGCAAATCAGAACAGCAAATCAGAAAACACAACCACCATCCGTGTTTCTGAATTGTGTGGAATTATAACATAAGGATGAGTTTAACGCTTTAGACGTCAGAGGTTTTTCAAGAAAATATCCAATTTTGAAATCAAGATTTTAAAAGGCTTTACCTTGAAAGTAGTTTGAGATAAAGGTATACTGTCTGTGAGATAGCCCGACAGGTAAAGTTCAGCAGCACCCTCTGCTGGCGAACAGTTTAAGCAGACTGAACATGTCATGTTCCAGCACACAGTGACAAGCAGTAGAGCAGTCACTGATCAGTCTGAGAGGAGCTGTGTGGACCGCTGGTGTGTGTTTTCTTGTTCTGTGTGCGTTCCTGAGGAAATGTAACTTTTTATTCCTCTCTCAATGTGAAATTCTTATTATTACTGCCTATGTTTATAACTGGAGGTTTGTGTGACTTTGCTTTATTTAAATAACTTTATTTATAATTCTGTCTGCCTCTTGGCTTTCACTGCAGGTTAAGTTAACTGCTATAAGAAATTATTTGTTCTCTATAGTTGGCAGCTTATATATGTTCATGTGTATCAATGTTCATGGATGTAAATGCCACATAACACAAAGTTTGTAATACACCTTTCTTTCTCTGTTTCAGACCACACGCACAAACACACTCACATCCCCCTTTAATACACTCGCACCCACACACAGCCTTCATTCACAATCATTTTTCCTTGAATCTCTAACCGGAATCACCGTTCATGGTTCACCGCCTCAACCAGCAATAGTTCATTTGAGGTTCGCCCTCAAACACCGTAAATGAGGAAATTGTTCAGTTTGACTCAAAGTCCATGATGGAAGTGAAATTATTCATCTAATTTGCATATTGTGACATCACAATGTGGTGACCATATTGGAAAATGTTCAATCTTGATATCAAGGTCTCAAAAGGCTATAACTTTTAAGTTTTTTGAGAAAAGGGCATTCTGTAAATGAGGAATATCTTCAGTTTGAAGCAAAATTTGGGCTGGAAGTAAACTGTCATCTAATTTGCATATTTTGTCATCAACCAGTGGCTGCAATATTAGAAAATGTCAATTTTATTGTAAAGATTTCAAAGGCTGTAGTTTTACATTGGTTTGAGATAAGGGTCAACAGTCAATGTGAAACATCTTTAGTATGAAATGAAATTTGGGATAGAAATAAATTCACGGATCCAATTTGTTTAATCTTTTAGCACTAGTCGGCGTCCATATGGAATTGTACTATTTTTCGTTTTGTCCTGTTCTTTTTATTGGTTTTATTATTATTATTATTGTGCTATTTTACTTGTTGTTTTTATCCTCTGAAGCGTCTCTGAGTGTCAAGAAAAGTGCTTCAGAAATAAGATTTGTTATCATTTTTGTTATTATTTTCAAAGACCACCTCCGCCGCCATGAGCAGTGTGTTTTTTTTCCCCGCGTCTGCCACGACATTCACGGTTGTTTTCACCCCCATTACATTTACCCATATTTGCAGCGTAATAAGCCCCCCGCACCTCGCTCTGCTTGGTGGTCGCAGGATGCTTCCATCCCTGGCCACGCTGAGGTTAAGCATCAGCGACACAGTGTGCTGATTGTGGACTATGGCGCGCGGACTCGCCGTCACTACTAACATCAGTTTCTGCTTCACTGAACAACTGCATGCCTTCCTCCTCGGAATCGGAGTCAGCCCGTACCTGACCAGGTTGACGGTAAACAGACCTCTCAGCATCGTGAGTGAATGAAAAAACACTCTTTTGCTCTGCTCTCGCAGCGCTCCGCTCTCGCAGCGCTCCCGCAGCGCTCCGCTCTCGCAGCGCTGTGCCTCAGGGTCTCTGCGCCCCAGGGTGTCAGTGTTGCCAACTCCTCAGTGAGGAAAGTAGCTATTGGCTGCCCCAAAAGTCGCTAGAAGTCGCTAGATGACGTCATCACCAAATTTGCATCATATGGCATTGGAATGTTATTGTTAGTAACGCTGTAGGAGAAAGGAATAATGTCCTGGAAGAGACAAAAAGTGTATAATAAACGTCCTAAATGTTTAGGTCTACAAATTAGATCTACAAGTCAAGATTTCTTAATAAGAAAAATAAAAAACTTGATAATTTTGACTTTTTATTATAAAGTCTTTTCTTAATATGGAAAAAAAAAAATCCTGCTTTTAATTTTCTTTATTTTTAACCAGCAGAAAGTGGCTTTTATAATTGTCTCTGTCTCACTCAGCTTGTTAAAAATTTTAATGTTTTTTTTTTAAATTTCTAACTCATTTTCAATGTCTTTTGAGAAAAAAGAGCTGATGTTTCTCTGCATTATAAGACCAAAAATGACTGTTTTACAGTGTTTTTTCCCATTTTTATTCATATAGTTTACAGAGGATAAGATATTTTTTATCATTTTGAACATTGGGCGCAGAGGAGACTATGGACACTTTTAGAAACAATTTGGAATTTGGAAGAGATTTTTTAAAAGTCAAGGTAGTTTTCAAGACTTCGTATTCTAGTGAATCTTTTTCCTGTCCCAGCGGTGCGGCTGTGACTGGTTTTGAACGAGCGCTTTAAAGCAGCAGCTGCTCTCTTATCTTCCAGGTACTGTGTACATGTGTACTATTTTCGCCTCTGCTTCCAGCTGTAAACCAGCGGCTGCTTAGCGCACACGCGATCTCCTCTCCTCTGACTGCAGCTGCGACTGCTGCAGAAGGAGACCGACCGCCTGCGAACGCTTTCAGACGACGGAGGGGCTCACAGCAGGACCCGCTGGTCGATGAGGATGGTGACTGCAGAATGATACATGCTTTTCACATCAGTCGCCAAACACTAGAAAAGTCGCCTATGACTCCAGAAAAAGTCGCTAGATTTGTCGCTAGTCGCTTTTCACATAAAAAAGTTGCCAAGAGGTCTGGAAAGTTGCCAGATTTAGAGAGAAAGTCGCTGAGTTGGCAACAGTGCAGGGTGTTTCATAAACTCTTTTTACTCTAAAACTCTGAATAGAACCACACCCACAAATGATGCTCAGATTACAGGCATATATGTCCACCATCTCCTGGTGAAAAAGTAGAAACAAGATTCAGCAGCACATTTATAGATACAGCCTGTTTTATGCAGCAATGTTGCTTGTCGCAATTTTTGCGACTTTGGCGCTCAGAGGGTTAATAACAGTATGATGCTGAGGCACGTGACTTGGGATCATGATCGAATACTCATAATCTAAGGTGAGCCCGTCTGAGGTCTGAAACTCCAGGATTAAATGAGTCCCACCCCAGTCCTGCTATGAACTTTGGAATGGCAGAGATTGGCTTAGTAATTGGCAAAATGATTTCTTTCGGTTTTTCGGTATCTGGTTTTTCGGCCTGGGTTTCTTCCAATTTGGTTTTCAGTTTCGGCCGAAGAATTTCATTTTGGTGCATCCCTAGTCTAAATTAGAAGTGTTAATGTCTGATAATCCAATCCCTCATACTTACTGAAAAAAACACTGAAAGAACAAGAAATGTAACTTTAGCAACATCAATAAGCCAGAAGAGAGATACAGACACAGCTGTTTGTCCATGTTGGTCTCCTGAGGCCAGTTGCACAAAACTAGGAAATTGGATTAAGCTGGAATATCTTTGTTATCCTGGCTAAATTTATCTTTATTCTGGTTGCACATAAAGTCATGGATGAAAGTATTGGTACCCCTGGAGTTTTTCCAGAAAAAAACATAATTTCTCCCGGAAATTGTTGCAATTACAAAGGTATTTGGTATGAATGTGTTTATTTCCTTAATGCACATTGGAAAAATTAAAAAAAATGAAGAAAAAAGCCAAAATTGACACAATTTTACACAAAACAAAATAAGTCAGCCTGACAAAATTGTTGGCACCCTTTTAGAATTGTTGGTAGATTTAATTTCATGCAGGTGGTGCTTGTTTAAACTCAGCTGTGGTGAGTAACAGGTGCTGGTGATATTTTAATCACACCTGACACCAGTTAGAATGTATAAAAGTTGACTTATTGCATGGTGCTGCAGGATGCTGTGGTAGCCGTTTTGGTTCAGGGTGCCTCTCACTCTGAACAAGTCACCAACCCTGGATCCAGCAAAACAAGCCCAGACCATCACACTTCCTCCTCCATGTTTGACAGTTGAAGCCACACACTGTGGAAGCATCCTTTCACCTACTCTACGCCGTACAAAGATCCTGATGAACCCAAGATTTCAGTCCATAATACCTTTTTCCAGTCTTCAGTCGTCCAATGGCAGTGTTTCTTGGCCCAGGAAAGCCTCTTTGTCTTATTCTGACGTCTTAGCAATGGTTTTCTTGCTGCAACTGGTCCAGTCAAACCCGCAGCTCCAAGTCTTCTCTTCACAGTTGAAACAGAGACTTGCTTACTACGACCACTATTAAGCTGTGCTTGAAGCTGTTGTCCTGTGAGCCGCCTATCACGCAAACTGTTGACTCTCAGAAACTTGTCCTCTGATTCAGTTGTGGCTTTGGGTCTGCCAGACCTCTTCCTGTCAAAGTTTGCCCCAGTTTCTGACTTCCTTTTGATGCTGAAGGAAACTGTACTCACTGACACCTTGACTTTCTTTGTAATTTCTCTGTAGGAAAGACCTACATATTTCAGTGTTATGATGGTCTGTCTCTCTTCCACTGTTAATTGCCTTTTTCTTGCCATTTCTGTAGCAACACACTACTTTCTGCAGTACAATACTGTTCAACTGATGCTCACGAGGGTATGGTACCACATTGTGTTCAAACACTGCTTTTATGCTGACAGAGGGGCTTGTTAGTATATATATAAGGCCCTTGTATCTTTAACCAATTACTCCCTTTTTTTTTGTATACGCAGTCCTCCTGCTTGAACTTCTACTAAAGCTTTAACTGAAAAAAAAAAGAAAAAAAAAAAGGATAATGGGAATGAGGCCCTCTTTGCACCCAGATTGTATTATGGTCAAGGCTTATGTCTTTTGTCACTGTACAGACAGTGTGATGTTTAAGTGACTCTCTGTAGGACAGAGAAGAATAGGCAGAAATGTAGAAACAAAACTGTGGTCTTAACCTTCTTTGGGTAAGTAAAAGGGGCAAAGGTACCTGCAGGATTTTTCATGCTTAGGGCAAAGCTGACACTGATTGATGCGTCTGCCACTATTTCCTGACATACTTGATAAAGGGAAAACACCCAGGTTGTGTTAGAAAGCAAACATTTACATCAGCTGCTTCCCTCACCTAATCCTATTTCCAATGATTTTTATAATTACGTTAGAAAGGAAGCAAAAGACAATTTAACTTTTCCTCAAAGCAACTGGAGGACTCGGAATTAAATCAGAGAAAAGCAGGATTCAGAGGATTCGCAAAAAGGGATGCACAAAAGAGAGTTTAGGCAGCAGAAGAATATGATAAATTGCGTTACTGTCCTTAAGAGGAAATAAGATAACCATTTATTTATCCCAAAACAATCAATCAATCTTTATTTATATAGCGCCAAATCATAACAAACGTTATCTCAAGACACTTTACAAAACATTAGCAGGTTGATACCTGTTAATGTTAGAGTATTTAGTTATTTTATTAACAGAGACCCAACATCAAGACAGGATAAGGAATCTTATCTCATCTTGATCCACCATGAGTTCAGCACTTTGCAGCAGCTTTTAGTAAGTTACAGTGGCAAGGAAAACTTCCCTTTAACGGGCAGAAACCTCGGACAGAACCAGACCCATGATAGACAGACATGACGGAGGTGACACAACCCCACTCTCTCTCTCTCTCTCTCTCTCTCTCTCTCTCTCTCTTCTTTTTAACCTCTTGACAGGTTCGGTGTCGTCGTCCTCAGTCCAGCAGGGTGTAGTCGACCATCTAGGTGTCGTTGTTAGGTCTACTTGGATGTTTGTTCGAGTCTCTGAGGGTCTCCTAGTACCCATTATTGATATTAGGTGCATTAAGATAAAAGTTAGACTGACAGAGGAGAAAGTGAAACAGAAGCCTAGTGTGTCAGTTTCAACAGGGGAAAAACAGGGGAATTTACATTGCTACACCAGCAAAAGGCAAATCAATCTTTATATATGGATCTCACCAAATCAAAACAAACGTCACACAACACTTTCTAATACACACACACACACACATTGAATTGTTTTGTTTTAGTGTCTGCATTAATTTTGTTGAACATACCCACACCTAGGCATCTGATTCGGGTGCCTCCCGCACATCTCCCTGGTGGTGGGAGGCTGTGTCTCAATTCAGGGGCTGCATCCTTTGAAGGCTGGATTTGAAGACATCACAGCGCTGCGTCGGAGGCTGTCTCAATTCAGAGGCCCCTCCAAATGCGTCCGATGCAGCCGACGAATCCAGCCTTCTTTTCGGCTGCAGCCTCTGAAGGCTATGAAGGCTGCAGCCCCTGAATTGAGACACAGCTATAGTCTCCTCAGCATGTCCTGGGTCTACCCCGGGGTCTCCTACTGGTGGGAAATGCCCTGGAAACCTCACTGGGGAGGTGTCCGGGAGGCACCCTAATCAGATGCCCGAGCCACCTCATCTGGCTCCTCTCAACGCGGAAAAGCAGTGGCTCTACTCCAAACTCCTCATGGATTGCCAAGCTTCTCTCCCTATCTCAAGGAGAGCCCAGCCACCCCACGGAGGAAGCTTATTCCGACCACTTGCACCCCTCATGTTCTTGTTCTTTTGGTTGCTACCCAAAGCTCATGACCATAGATGAGGGTGGGAACAAAGATTGACTGGGAAACAGAGAGCTTTGCCTTTTGGCTCAGGTCCTTCTTCACCACGACAGATCTGTGAAGAGTCCGCATTACTGCAGACGCTGCAACGATCTGCCTGTCGATCTTTCGCTCCATGCTTCCCTCACTCGTGAACAAGACCCTGAGATACTTAAAGAGCATATTGCAGGTTATATGTTTTTTGGAAATTAACACTTAATATGGTCTGAAAGTGGTAGTAGAAAAAGTCAATCACTGATTTTTCAAATTATTCATGACAAAAAGGCACATATTTAGAGGATGAAGTGTCTATTTTCAGTGTCCCAGTGTTCAAAAAGCTCTTTTTCCATCACCGCGTCATTTGACGTCATCAAAGGGACGAGCGTTCTCTGCCTTGGCTCAGATCCAATGTGTTTGATAGGCGGTAGTGAATGAGAGCGGGGATTTCGAGTCGTATTCGTTGAGTTTCTACAAGTTATTTTATTTAATTTGATCATTCATTGAGATGGTTCTGTTTGGTTATTTTAAGGGCTGGTAGTCAAACTGATGTATTTGGTGAGAAATGAGTGGCATGAGACGGCTGGATCCAATTCACAGATTTATTGATAAGTTGTTCACATATGCTGCTTGAGTGGTATTGTCTGGAGTATAATGAAAAGAAAGGACAGAAATTAGCATTTAAATCAAACAAAAACTCAAACATTTCATCAGTTAATGATAAATTAATCAAAGGCAACAAAGGAGCAAAATTAGGGTCCTTAAACTGGACAAACTCACATATTTGACGCACTCCTTGCAGCAGAACAGGTTTTGTGTCCAGTCTGGTGGGGAAACAGAGCTCAATGCTCTGCTCCCTCTTGTAGCAGAGCAATTGCCACACCTGTGCTGACTCTCCAGCCAGCACAGGTGTGGCTGCTGCTCTCATCGGGAAAAGCAGAGGGGGAGGGTTTCCAACAGGTTCAATATTTCGTTCTTACGCTGGCTGCAAAAATAGCGACTTAGCAGGAAATCGAGTCGATCTGTTCCCCAAAAAGAGGGAAGAGTTAGCTTCCATGCTCGGGTTCATTTCATGCAGCTGAAGAAACGAGACTTTATCTCTACATGGGTCACATAAAAAAGCGATCGTTTGTGGTGACAGGGAGACTATGTTCCTGATTTTATGGTGGAGTTCAGGATCAGATTCTGGAGCCAGGACCAGGTGAGATGATGGAGGTGAAGCCACAGACAGCGACAGGTTCAGCAGCAGCCACAGCCCGGCTCCAGGTGTCAGATGTAAACAAGGATTTACCAGAGATTCATCCCGACAGAACGTAATCTGAGCACTGTAAGTCTTGATTTATTTAATTTCTGACCCTGGATTAGTTGATGTACGAATTCTAACGGGTAGTAAAGTGTTTGTTGAATACACGATTCCCCGAAGCCGGTGCTGCGTCTCTTTTCTCACACTCACACTCGCAGAAAACTGTAGTTCAGATTTGGCGCTTTAACAAGTTACTCCCTTACAACGGACTGGTTTGTGATCAGCACTAAACACACTTCGGACTTTTTAAGTTACTGTTTCTGAGTTCAAACTTTAAATACGCTGATGTGAACAGCATTAGACTCCATATAGCTAACGCCGTCACTCACCAGGACTCAGGCTCGTCTCCTCTGGTCCTCCTCACTCCTCAGCTCTCTGCGCTCCTTTACCCATAATTCCTCCTAATCCTGCCCTGTTCCTGCTTTTCATCTTGTCTAAAAGTCCCATCATTTTGATCCTGAGGACCCTCATATGAATAGGAATGCAGATTTTCTCCTTTGCATTAACAGTCTGATCCATGTTAACGTTAAACCGAGGAGTTTTCAGCAGTTTCTCCCCTTGATGACGTAACAGCACAATGCCGGTTTTTAATGCGGAAGTTAAAAAAAGCGAACTAAAACGTCTCCAGCAAACTTTGTTGTTCACAAATTTCAAAAATTCTTTTGGAACATTATTTTTTGAGCATCTTTCCTATGATTTAATACAAAGTCGTATTTAACCTGCAATATGCTCTTTAATCTCCTTCACTTGGGGCAGGATCTCATCCCTGACCTGGAGAAGGCAATCTACCCTTTTCCGACTGAGAACCATAGACTGGGATTTAGAGGTGCTGATTCTCATCCCAGCCGCTCCACACTCAGCTGCGAACTGATCCAGTGAGAGTTGAAAGTCATGGCCTGGTGAAGCCAACAGGACCACATCATCTACAGAAAGCAGTGACCCAATCTTAAAGTCACCAAACTGAACACCCTCAAAGTCCTCGCTGCACCTGGAAATTCTGTCCATTAAAGAATGAACAGAACCGGTGACAAAGGGCAGCCCTGGCAGAGTCCAACCCTCACTGCAAATGAGCTCTGGCACCAGTTGTACAGGGAACGGATGGCCCGTAGCAGGGGGTCTGACACCCTATACTCCTGGAGAACCCCCCCAGGACTCCCTGAGGGACACAGTCAAATGCCTTCTTCAAGACCACAAAACACATGTGGACTCGTTGGGCAAACTCCCATGCACCCTTGAGAACCCTGCTGAGGGTATAGAGCTGATCCACAGTTCCACGGCCAGGATGAAAAGTACATTGCACATTGAATCCAAGGTTCGACTATCTGGTGGACCCTCCTCTCCAGTACAGGGCACAGCTGGAAGAAGCAACGTGGGAGCCCCTTCCTGCAGGAGGGTGCATTGTGAGTTGGGCTGCAGAAGTTAGCTCTGGGGATGTGGAACGTCATCTCTCTGGTGGAGGAGCCTGAGCTGGTGCGTGAGGTTGAGAAGTTTGGGCTAGATACAGTCGGTCTTACCTCAACGCATAGCAAGGGCTCTGGAACCAGTCCTCTTGAGAGGGGTTGGACTCCATTCCACTTGCCAATGGTGAGAGGCACTGGGCAGGGGTGGCAATACTTATGGCTCAGTATCTGTGCATTATAGTTCACCCCAGTATATGAGAGGGTAGCCACCTTCTGCCTTAGGGTGGGGAGACAGAGCCTGACTGTTGTTTGCGGCTATGGTCCATACAGCAGTTAAGAGTATCCACCATTTTTGGAGTCCTTGAAGGGAGTGCTGGAGAGTGCTGGGGTTCCCTCCTCCTGCGGGGGGACTTCAACGCTCATGTTAGAAATGACAGTCAGACCTGGAGGAGCATGACAAAGAGGTCTGAAACTGAGTTGTGCTGTGTTGTTGGACTTCTGGGCTAGTCACAGATTGTCCATAATGAAAACCAGTGTTCAAGCATGAGGATGTCCATATGTGCACTTGGCACCAGGGTACCCTAGACCAGGGGTTCCCAAACTTTTCAGCCCGTGACCCCCAAAACAAAGGTGGCAGAGACTAGAGACCCCCACTATCCCCAGAGGTGACTTAAGCATAAGAAAACGTGTGCGAAGGACACATGCACTAATGCCCTGCAGACAGATTGCTTCTGCGCAGATAAGCTTTGATTTAATTAAAATGACTCTTTAACACAAACTGTCTTTGCTGTTAACTTCTTTTTCGTTTAAAAAGGACTTTTAACTTATTCAGGAACCATGAAGGTGCATTTTAGGGCTGTATTTTGTGTTCATTCAGTCTGGTTCTGTGATGTCGGGTTTAAATGTCACTAAAAACCCGTTGCCTCTTGTAAGTGATTTGTACAGAGTAAGAAAGTGAAGCTTCGGACATTGTCTGACCAAGGAGTGGCCGGCAGTCCATCGACGTCACCTTTTAGTATCGGCTTAGCCCGCTTGGAGCCAGGGTAGAGTAGGTACTAAAAACTGGCATCTGACACGTAGTACTGTGCCTGTGGAAACGTAACACAAACCGAGCAGAGGCAAGTAGAGTCCAGTAGAGTAGGCTAAGACGGGTCAGTGGAAAAGGACCATTAGAGTGAGGAGTTGTACAGTCTGATGGCCACAGGCAGGAACGATTTCCTGTGGCGCTCTGTTGTGCACTGAGGTGGGATCAGTCTCATGCTGAGAGAACTCCTGAAGCTGACCAGCACATTACGAAATGGGTGGGACCCTATGTCCAAGATGACATGCAACTTGGACAGAGTCCTCCTCTCTGCCACCTCTGTCAGAGAGTCCAGCTTGACCCCCACAATGCCACTGGCTCTGCAGATCAGTCTGTTTAGTCTATTGGTGTCAGCTCCCCTCAGCCTGCTGCCCCAGCTCACCACAGCATACAGGACAGCACTGGCCACCACAGACTCATAAAACATCCTGAGTATAGCCCGGCAGACGTTAAAGGACCTCAGCCGCATCAGAAAATAGAGGCAGCTCTGGTGTTTTCCTGTAGAGGGCATCAGTGTTCTCAGCCCAGTCCAGTTTATTGTCAATGTGCACTCCCAGATACTTGTAATCCTCCACAATGTCCACACTGACCCCACTGATGGAGACAGGGGTCACCTGCACCTTGATCCTCTCAGATCCACTATCATTTCCTTGGTCTTTGCCACATTGAGTTGCAGATGGTTCAGCTCACACCATGTGACAAAGTTGTCCACAGCAGCCCTGTACTCGACCTCATCACCCTCGCCGACACATCCAACGACTGCAGAGTCATCCGAGAACTTCTGGAGATGACAGGTCGTGCAGTAGCTGAAGCCTGTGGTGTAAAGAGTGAAGAGGAAGGGAGAGAGGACAGTCCCCTGTGGGGCCCCAGTATTGCCGACCACTCTGTCTGACACACAGTGTTGCAGGTGCACAAACTGTGGTCTGCCTGGCAGATAGTCCACAATCCAGGACACCAGTGGGGAATCTACCTGCATCGCAGTCAGTGGGCCAATATGTGGTTATTACACTTATTTCACCCAGGCATTTAAGGAAACGCATGAATAAACACACAGACCGTGGGGCGGATGAGAGGGAAGCACAGAAAAAAACAGAGCAGAGTTTTTCCAAAAATGCCAAAAAGAGGATCATCCCCATTTAGAAAACATCATTCGAAGCGTCTGCCCTACCCTGAGAAAAAAAGAGCATCAGAAGGAGCAACTTTTCATTTGTGAAAAAGGTAACGTTAGATGGGATGAATGTCAGGATGAATGAAGCTCCCTTTGTCTAGTTCTTACTTCATATATGTAACATCATGTGTGATTTGATGCTTGTATTGTGTGGTGACTCATTTGTAATGATGCACCAAGTCTTATTTGTACATTTGAGCATATTACAGAGTTGATAATACGTACTAACCTTTTTAGAACGGCGTAACATCCTGTGTTTCTTCAGTATGCAAGAATGTGTGTGTCACGGCCCTGCAAGTTATCCCTTGTTTAGCAGTGTTTCTAACCTGCCCTGCCCTCCTATGTCATAGAGCCACCTGAGTGAAGCTTGATCACAGCACCTGTGTCTGATCCTGCAGAGCTTAAGAGACCCAGCCCTGCTAACCCTTGCTCTCTCTCATTTGGATTTGCTCATCCCACCACGTTTGTTGAAAAACACCCCACACTTCACTTTCACACACACCCACATTCACACTACTGATAAATCTGACTTACACACCTCATCTTTGCATTTATTAATTTCTGAACAATAAATAAGCATCCGTTTTGCAGTGTATATTGTGTCCTTCCCATTATTTGTCATAGCCTTTGAGCCAGGTCATGACAGTGTGTTTTACGTGTCATGTGCAAAATAGTGCATGACGTCTTTCTGTGGTCTCAGGAATGTGTTTCCAGTTTTCTTTTTGCTGTGTGAGCCTGATTTGAGGCTTGTATTGTTGCTCATCTTTATTAATACTGAACCATGCCTTGTTTGCGCTGTACAATAGGTGTGAGTAGCTGAATATCTTCCTCCTCTTCTTCCAGATTCAGTTTTTCTGTCAAGAGGGGAGAAAACATCCAAGTGGCTTTTGTAAAAAGAGAGGGAATAGCTATGCAATGCTGGAAGATCTGGTTATGCTATTAAATATCTCTTTTTTTTCAAAATTAGAGGAAAATCTCATAAACATTATAGCACATATGTTTAATAATGTTAAAATTTTCAAACGGTTTGTGTAAAGTGTTTTTTTCTCCACTAACCCTCTACCATCAATTCTCTGTTTGTGTTTTTCTCCAATTTAAAGTGTTTTCCTCCCACATACCATGCAGTAAATAGAAAATAACACCAGATATATAAAGTTTAAAATATTCCAGAAAAAAATTGGCCTGAACACTGGTATATGGTCAAGATAAGCAAAATATCTGTACTGTGGACACCTTCAGGTTCCTGGGATCCACCATCTCCCGGGATCTGAAGTGGACCCCCCACATAGACTCCATCAGGAAAAAGGCCCAGCAGAGGATGTTCTTCCTGCGTCAGCTCAGGAAGTTCAACCTGCCCCAGGACCTACTCATTATCTTCTACACCTCCATCATCCAGTCTGTTCTGTTCACCTCCATCTCTGTTTGGTTTCCCTCAGCCTTCAAACAAGACAAGCACAGACTACAACAAACTCTCAGGTCTGCAGAAAAGATCATTGGAGCCAGACTGCCCTCCATCCAGGACCTTTAAAGGTCCAGGACCAGGAAGTGAGCTGGTAACATCTCTGCAGACCCTTCACACCCTGGACACTTTGGGCCGGTTTCCTGTTCAGGGTTTAAATAAAACCAGGACTAAGCTAATCGGGTCTAACTTAATCCCCACTAATCCCATTGCTTTCTGAGTTGCGACTTAACTTCAGATTAACTAGTTCTAGACCAGGGGTGGCCAACCAGTCAGACACCAAGAGCAAAAAAAATCACAGTGGCACTACAAAGAGCCACATCTTAAATGTGGGCTTACAAACTCTCGCACACAAACGGGAAATAACATTAAATGAAAATCAGTGCATTTCCACGTTTCCAAACCAGTGGGTTGGCCACCCCTGTTTTAGACTATGGAGTGTGTGACCAAGGTAATCAAGGACTAGTCAGATCAGGTTTTGGAAGCCAGATGAGATTAAGAATCTGCATGACCACGTTTCCACCCCAACGAGACTTTTGGGCTCCACCTTAAAAGGATGATATTTAAGTCGTCAGACACACATACCTTGTCCTCGGACTACCGACTAACTTGTACCTGTTTCCTTTTTCTGTCGCCAGGTTTTTGAAGTCACTTTCACTCTTCTACGAAAACTTCCTTTATTAAAGTTTTGTAAGATATTAACTTCTATAACATCATGATTCAACCACAGAACTCAAAAAACGAAATGCATGGACTGCAATTGTGAATGAATACAACTCAAATGAAAGAGTAACCAGCAGGACCACCCAACAACAATTATATTTTTTATGGTGGTCTTATTGAACTAATCAGAACATATGAAAAGTATGTTTGCTCACACANTGGTGCAAAGGTGGGGTTGCTCTGAAAACCCGAGGTGGAATTTTCCTACTATAAATTCAGCAGTCTGTGTGTATGGAACAGGAGCCTGATGGCTGATTGAACATGGACAAAGGAAAAAGACAGCGGTCCAAAAACTTCAGTGAAAGTGAGAAGATGCTTTTGAAGGAAATAATTTCAAAACATTCTATAATTGAAGATAAACATCATGATTCAACCACAGAACTCAAAAAACGAAATGCATGGACTGCAATTGTGAATGAATACAACTCAAATGAAAGAGTAACCAGCAGGACCACCCAACAACAATTATATTTTTTATGGTGGTCTTATTGAACTAATCAGAACATATGAAAAGTATGTTTGCTCACACATGTTTGTATTGCGTTGTAAAGGTCCTGTGGAAAAACATTAAAATACAGCTTAAGAAAACAACAGCCATTGCTCGCAGGGAGTGTTTCAAGACCGGTGGAGGACCTCCAGTCAGACCACTGACGGATGACCTCAGAGATTTGTTGACTGGGATGATTGAAAACCAACAACCCTTGGAAGGTATCCTAGATGATGATCATCTGGACAGTTCAGGTGGGGAAATCCAGCAGAATTCATTTGTTACTATGTGTGTGAGGGTATTTTATCCTGCTAAGATAAGCTGAATGGAATCTTTTGCATTCTAAATGAAAAAGAATTAAATAGAAAAGAATTAAATAAAAAAGAATTAAATAAAAAAAGTCCTGTCAGGGCTTCTATTACTACTTCTGAAGTAGTAGAAGTCTGTATGTCTAATATTGAAATTATCTCCAGAACAAGATGACCTGGGTGTGAATCAGATGACAGAGGAGCCAGAACAGAGTCAGAAAAATCTGACCTCACCTGAGGCAGCAGCACCCAGTATTCCAGGCAACACGGCAAGAGTGAAAAGGCTGACTTTCCACGAGAAACTTGCTCTGGAGTTCCATGAGCGCAAAATACAATATTTAAAAGAGGAACATGAACTCAAGATGCAAATCCTTCAAGTGGAGTTGTCAGTCAAAGAGATGGAAAGAGACATGAAACAACAGCAGCTGCAAAACATCTGTGTTTTTTGTAACAATGCCCCTGTTGACCTTGTACCTCTGTGAAATAAAAATGTTCCAACACAACCTTAAGCCAAGCAAAATTTATTCAGTAATGAAGCATCTTAATCCATTCTTTTCAACTATTTTCAAAATATGACACAAAATGTAATAAAACAACATCAAACAGATCACTTGTGGATCACTGAACAGTTTTCTGTTTCTTGTCTTTATGAAAAGTGCTGCACAGCAAAATTGTTTCTATAAGCGTGTCCAGTTTGGTCATTGGCTGCCTCTGTCATGGGAACATGAGGGTCAATGTCATAATCAGTTGGTGGGTGTACGCCATTGACTGTATATAGAATGGACAGCGTGCTTCCGCCTGTCACCGTTCTACGATTTTGAAGCCAAAAAACCCCGTTTCTCTAGCCGCCATTGTGCAGCCAGAGTCTGCGCAGTAGAGAATTTCCGGTGGAGCAGAGTAAAAAAGAGAAATAAAAATATTTATTTCTTCTTCTTCAGAAGGTTTAGTCTCCTTTTGGCTCTTTCCCAAAGTTTCTTATATCCCCGGTAAAAACTACTCATGAACGGCAGCTGTCAACTATCGTAAAACAAAACTTATATCGCGGTTTCTAACGTCCAATAACTAATGAGAAACTAACTTCTCAGAAAAAAAACCACCTGAACACTATGCAGTCAGATGACATCGTCATACTACCTTAGTGTAAAGATGAGAGAAACGTTTCTACGAGGTATCATCATTTTTCAAAGTTTTCCCGGCTCATATCTGGAATGCACGGGAGGCGGGGCTTATGCCCTATACTGCAGCCAGACACCAGGGGGCGGGGCTTATGACCTATACTGCACCCAGACACCAGGGGGCGGGGCTTATGCCCTATACTGCAGCCAGACACCAGGGGGCGAGGCATCTGCTGGAGGCTTCAGTTTGAGCCGAATATCGTTACGTCCACGCAGGTCTACGCAGCCACGCTATCTGAGGTAGTTATGAAGCACTGCTGTTGCCACAATGACAGCACAGCATCTTCTTGGTTCAAATCGTAGTGTATTTCTGAGACACTGGAAACGATTCTTCCAGATACCAAACATGCGCTCTACCAGCCCTCTGGTGTGGATGTGGGCTTGGTTGTAGCGTTGCTGCTCAGGCCTGATGGGATGTAGATAAGGAGTGAACAAAAAGTGTGTCTATGCATAACCACTGTCACCAAGAAGGATTCCAGTGTGTTCTCCAGCTTCAAACTGAGCACACAAAGAGGAGTTCTGGAAAATCCTGGAGTCATGTGTTGAACCGCTCCAACGTGCAACAATGTTTGAGAACTGCATAGTGGGAGTACAAACACCCTGTACATTTGTTGAGAACCAGTTTTTATGATTCCTGTACAGCTCAGCATCTTCTGTTGAGGGGCACTTAATGGGAATATAACATCCACCAATGCAACCAACAACTCCAGGAAAGTTCCCATATTCATAGAACTGCATCTTGTAGATGGCCTGATCAACAGCAGCTGGGAACTTGATGTAATCCTTTCTCAGTTCACATAGAGCTTTGCAGACTTTGTGAACTATTTTGCAGACAGTGGACTCACTCACACCACTCAAATCTGCTGTTTCATGCTGGAAAGTTCCACATGCCAAAAACCTCAAGGTCACAAGTACTTGTAAAGAAGGAGGTATAGGAGTTCCTCTTGCTGAGTTACATGAGATCTTTGTCTGAAGCAAACAAATTATTTCAGCTCCATCATTTTTGCACATACGGAAACGATCACGGAAACTTATATAATCAAATTCATTCAGCAGGTTACTTTTGTCTCTTCTTTCTGGTCTTGGTGGTGTTCTTCCAGCATCATTGATGTAGTCAAGATAATTCATGTTGACCATGCACAGTGGAGCATCCAGCCTTTAATCTGAAGTTAAATCTGCCCCTGGCCAGGTTTAAATAAAGCTGCCATTTAGACCTGGATTAGCTCCAGTCTTCCTTTAAGAAAGTAGATTATTTAACTCAAGACTAAGACAAGTCTGAGACTATTTTAATCCATGTCTAAAAAAGCTTTTTTGGTAAGTCCTGGTTTAAAACGTGATTTGATCTTAGACTAGGCTTAATCCCTGAACGGGAAAACGGCCCTTTCTGTTTAAACTCCTCCCCTCTGGCCGGCATTACAGAGCACTGTACACTAGGACATCCAGACACATGAACAGTTTCTTTCCACAGGCCATCACACTGATGAACAGTTAAAAAAAAAAGAGAAAACGTCATTGCGCTGTCATGTCTCAGGCACAATCTTGCACATCCTCTGTTGTACATTTTCTTTGCACTATTTTACTTAAATATATATATTCTGTCAGGCACAGAAGGAGGACGCATGATGCAGGTGTGAACAAATACGGTCTTTATTCAAAGCTGTCGGTACACGGGAAGGCAGTCAGCAAAAAGCAAGAGTCCAAAATCCGGCAGGCAAAGAACAGAGAAACTAAACAGGCAATAAGGTCGAAACACAAGGGAGAACACGAGGTAACAGGCTGGAAGTATCAACTAAAGGTAAGTGATAATCTGGCAGAGAAGTGAGGGAACCCGGCGTATAAGAAGGAAACGGGGAGTGACTCTAACAAGACACAGGTGCAACACATCAGGGAGGAACCCAGTGATCAGCGCTGAGGGAGGCAGCTAGACAGGAACTGAAAGACAAGATACAAGAATTAGCAAAATAAAACAGGAAACTCAGAACAATGTTATCACTTGACAGACACTGACAGTACCCCCCTCTCAATGGCCGGCTCCAGACGGCCCAGGATCATCAGGGTGCTGTCGGTGAAAATCTTCATTCAGGGTGGGGTCAACGATGTTAGAAAAGGAAACCCAAGATCTCTCCTCCGGACCATACCCAGCCCAGTCCACTAGGTACTGCCGACCCCGTCCGCGGCGACGCATGGCCAGCAGACGCTCCACAGTTTAGACAGGACCACCATCAACGAATCTGGGAGGAGGCGGAGGCTTGGAGGAGGGAACCAGTTCGCTGGACTTGGCCAGTTTTATCCTGCTCACGTGGAAGGAGGGATGCACTCGCATGGTTCTGGGGAGTCTCAGTCTGACAGAGGCTGGGTTGATGACCTTTGACACAGGAAAGGGTCCAACGAGGCGTGGAGAGAGTTTGCGGGAAACTGTCTTCACAGGAAGGTCTTGTGTGGACAGCCAAACCCTTTGGCCCACTCTGTACTGTGGGGCAGGGACCCTCCGACGATCCGCCATCTTCTTGTAACTGGCTGACTTCCTGAGCAGGGTCTGGTGAGCCCTGAGCCAAGCCCTGCGGCAGCGGCGAGCCAGTGCCTGAGCTGATGGGACCGCCACCTCAGGTTCCAGGGCTGAAAGCATGGGTGGTTGAAAGCCATAGACACACTGGTAAGGGGTCATGTTTGTGGAGGAGGAGGGTAAAGAGTTGTGGGCAAATTCAATCCATACCAGTCTGTCGGCCCACGTCGTAGGGTTGTGTGAGGTCAGACAGTGCAGTCCCGTCTCCAACTCCTGATTAACACGTTCCGTCTGACCGTTAGATTCTGGGTGATATCCTGAGGTTAAATCAGCCCTGGCCCCCAGGAGCCTGCAGAACGCCTTCCAGAACCTAGATGAGAACTGGGGCCCTCTGTCAGAAAGCACCCTGCAGGGGAGACCATGAAGACGAAAAACATGTTGCAACAGAATTTCTGCTGCCTCTTTGGCTGAGGGCAACTTAGGGAGGGGAATGAAGTGAGCCATTTTGGAGAAGCGGTCAACAACTGTGAGGATGGTAGTGTAACCCCGTGATGGGGGCAAACCTGTGACGAAGTCCACAGAGATGTCTGACCAGGGGCGATGTGGGACAGGTAGAGGCTGGAGAAGCCCAGAGGGGGGTCTTCAGCTGGTCTTATTACGAGCGCAGACTGGGCAAGCATCGATGAACTCCTGGACCTCTCTCCTCAGGCTTGGCCACCAGAACCTGTGACTGATGATAAAACAGGTTCGTCGTGTACCTGGGTGACAGGAAAAGTCAGAGGAATGGGCCCAGTGGATTACCTGTCCTCTGAGTGTGGGAGGGACGAAGAGGCGGTTGGGGGGTAGCCCGGTGGGAATGGGCTCGTTGGCTGAAGCCCTTCGAACAGCTTCCTCGACTGACCAGGTTACGGCCCTCAGGAAACAAGAGGCAGGTAGAATGGGGGTATCTCCTTTTGTCTGAGAAGAGCTGGCGAACTGGCGAGAGAGGGCATCAGGCTTCCCATTCTTGGACCCTGGGCGGTATGAAAGGGTGAAAGCAAATCTGGTGAAGTACAAAGCCCACCTGGCCTGCCGGGAGTTTAATCTCTCGGCGCTCCTCAGGTACTCCAGGTTCTTGTGGTCGGTCCACACGAGGAAGGGCTGCTCTGCCCCCTCCAGCCAGTGCCTCCACTCCTCCAGCACTACTTTGATGGCCAGCAGCTCCCGGTCTCCAATCCTGTAGTTCCTCTCTGCTGGAGACAATTTCTTCAAGAGAAAAGCACAAGGGTGTAGTTTCCAATCTTTCACTGACCTCTGAGACAAGACTGCCCCCACTCAAGAGTCTGAGGTATCCACCTCCACAACGAATTGCCGCTTGGGGTCAGGAAGAACCAAGATGGGGGCTGAGGTGAAGGCTGTCTTTAATCTCAGGAAGGCGCCATTCAGTGACCGCCCTGACCTTTTCAGGATCCATACTCACTCACCCCTCAGACACTATCAACCCCAGGAAGGAGACTGTGGCCACGTGGAACTCACACTTTTCAGCTTTGACGTAGAGCTGGTGAGCCAGTAGCCTCCGCAGCACTTGCCGCACATGGTTGATATGGGTGTCATCATTGGGGGAGAAGATCAGGATGTCATCTAAATAGACAAAAACAAAAACATTAAGAAAGTCTCTCAGGACATCGTTGATGAATGACTGAAAAACTGCTGGGGCGTTAGTCAAACCAAAGGGCATCACGAGGTACTCGTAGTGACCACTGGGTATGTTGAACGCAGTCTTCCACTTGTCCCCTTCTCTGATACGTACCAGATGGTAAGCATTCCGGAGGTCCAGGCAACAAATCAATTGGGCAGTCATAGGCACGATGAGGAGGCATCTCTTTGAGATCATGGTAGCACTCAGGGATCAGACTTAACCCTCTGGGGTCTAGGGGTCAGTTGGCCATTTGCCTACTTTTGATTTTTCTTTCACATTTCATCTTAAAAACTGTTTGCCTGGCCTTGCTTGGTATCATTTTTTTCAGCACAACCCCACCTGTTTGAATTCACTCTTATTGACTCATTTTGACAAACTGTGTGAGCACACTTGACCTAAAATTGCGACAATATACAAAATCCGAGTAAGAAAAAGTTTGATTTTATTTTGCTCTAGGGACCACAAGCATTGGTAATGAATCATTTGCATAACTTAGAATGAAAAAAAGTACATTGTTAATGTCAAAAACAATGTATAGATTAATAAAAAATGCTGTTATATACAACTGTTTGCATTAAATAAAGGAAATTCACAACTATTTACAACTATTACAAACCATCAGGATCCACACCCACAGACATGTAAAAAATAATTTTCAGTACTTAGAATGCAAATTTAAATTTTAAGTTCCAAAAAAATCCCAAATTTGACGAAAAAAAATTAAAATAAAAACCTTCTTATATGTGCTGTGTGCACACATCCTCATCCTCCTTTCAATCCTCATTCAAAACAAAAGACGGATCAACCTCTCTGTGCTCAAAGTCCTCACTCCCTCTCTCAGAGCTTGTGTCTTTCATCCAGCTCAAAGAAGAGCAGCAGTGTGCGCTCCATATCCATAAATCGCTACAATTTTTATGACACACTCAACAGTCAAACTACACAATACACTGATCGACAGTATTAAGTGCAGTGTGTTTAGTGTGTGATGTGGTGTGAACAATCGAAACACGGTAAATCTTACAAATCTGCCTCGATTTTGCTCCCTATTTCTCTACCGCTTCCTTCACTCAAAATCTTACCCTCTTTTTTTTGTGATTGGCTGATGTTGTGCACTTTCACCCAATAGGAAAATAGTATTGTTTTTTTTGTGTGTGTGTGTGTGAGCCTTTCTTGGGAGATTTTGGTTCTTGTAGCCAGTTTATATTAAACTGCTCCCTAGTTTTTGACTTACAGCCTCAGAGCGACCCCACAGATGAGGCTAGGGTAGCCTATACAATTAATTCACTGAGGGGCAAAGCTGCTAAATGGGCTACTGCGCTGTGGCACAGCGGTTCCTCTGCGCTTTCTTCTTTTGAGTCTTTTTCCGGGGAGCTAAAAAGTGTATTTGACCACCTAGTTAAGGGTAGAGAGGCAACTAGACGCCTGTTAGCTTTGTCGCAGGGAGCCTAGCCTGTAGCTTCTGATTCAGCTGATTTCAGAATCCTGGCTAACGATTGTGGGTGGGATGAAGCTGCACTTATCGGGATTTTTGTTATTGCAGTGGACTTCAGAAGCGGCTCCTTCGTTTTCCTCCATGTCCATGCAGCACAAGGCTGTTGTTTACCTCTGTTGTCATGACGCCAGACATTGAGCCGCTGTATTACTTTAATGAAAACTTTTGAAAGCTTTTTTTTCTCCTTTAAAGACCACGGTGGCACATGTTGCTGTTTGTTTGTTTGTTTGTTTTGTCCCCTACCTCTTGGAAAGCGACCTTGGGTTCCTTGAAAGGGGCTATATAAATTAAAGTTATTATTATTATTATTATTATTATGTTAGTACAAAATCCTGTTTGTGTCGCCTTATAGATGAAATGCACGCACTTCTGCGCAGCTGTGTTATAAGATCCACGCCCACCGTGTGTCTGTAGTAGGGCTAGTGGAAAAGGTAACCAAACCGTGTGGAGCCGAGTAGAGTAGAGCCGAGCCGAGCGGAGTAGGGCTGGAGTTGTATAGTGGAAGAGCGCCAGTATAGGGTAATGTTTGCGACCACTCACCTGAATTGTGTTGTCTGCTTCAGGGTGTTCCATTTAAAAGAATCAGTGTTGCCAACTCCTCAGTGAGGAAAGTAGCTATTGGCTGTCCCAAAAGTCGCCAGAAGTCGCTATATGACGTCATCGCCTAATTTGCATAATCAGGCATTGGAGTGTTATTTTAAGGAATGCTGTAGGAATAATGGCCTGGAAGTGACAAAAGTGTATAATAAACGTCCTAAATGTTTAGATCTACACATTAGATTTTTATTGGATTCATTCTACAGTGTTATTCCAAACGAGTGATTGAAAAGTCATATTTTTTAGAAAAAAGTCAAAACTTTGACTTTGTATTATAAAGTCTTGACTTAATATGGGGAAAAAACTCAAAAAAGTCCTGTTTTTAATTTTTTATATTTTTAACCAGCAGAAATTGGCTTTTATATTCATCTCTGTCTCTCTCAGCTTGTTTAGAATTTAATCTGTTTTTTTTTTAAATTTCTAACTCATTTTCAGTGTATTTTCTTTTTTAGAAAAAGAGGTGATGCTTCTCTGCATTATAAGACCAAAAAATGACTGTTTTATAGTGTTTCTTCCCATTTTTATTCATATTGTCTGGGGACGATACGATTTTTTTTTTTTTATCATTTTGAAGGTTGGGCGCAGAGGAGTCTACTGGGCTCTTTCAGAAACAATTTGGAATACGTTAGAAGAGATTTTTTAAAAGTCAAGGTAGTTTTCAGGACTGCATATTTCTGGTGAATTAATTTCCCGACCCAGAGTGCGGCTGTGACTGGTTTTGAATGAGCGCTTTAAAGCAGGCAGCTGCTCTCTTATCTTCCAGGTACTATGTACAACTTTTTTCACCCCTGCCTCCAGCGCTGTAGACCAGCGGAGGCTTAGCGCACACACGATCTCCTCTCCTCTGACTGCAGCTGTGACTGCTGCAGAAGGAGACCGACTGCCTGCGAATGCTTTGAGACGATGGAGGGGCTCACGGCAGAACCCGCTGGTCGATGAGAATGGTGACTGTGGAATGTTACACGCTTTCACTTCAGTCGTCAAAAAATAGAAAAGTCGCCTATGACACCAGTAAAAGTCACTAGATTAGTCGCCAGTCGCTTTTGACATAAAAAAGTCGCCAAGGGGTCTGGAAACTCAACTGATTTAGAGAGAAAGTCGCTGAGTTGGCAACTGTGAAAAGAGTTCAGGGGGAATGAATGTACGGATAAACATTCTGGACCAAACCAACTCGTGAAATTATTGGAGGGGGGTTGAGTTTGGCTCAAGTTTGTATTAAAAGTAAATAATGGTGGGTGATAATTATTAAACGCATTTAAGAAGGGGTTTTGTGTATAAGGGCCATGATAAAGAGAAAATGGGGGAAAATAGGGTGTGGTTACTTTTGAGGGAGTCTGATCTTGGGGGAAACACTTGCAGATGGATAAGTCTGGCGAAGGCAATCAGCCTCACAGTATTTAACGCGCCATAATCCATCTTACTGTGATGCTGGTCAGGACCCGGCCTGGTTCTTTGTGTTGCCTGTTGCTCTTTTCAATATGTAAATAAGTCTCTTCCTTTTGATGCACAAAGAGAAATCTGATCTCTGTTATCTGTGGATAGTGCAATCCCTTCAGCGGCCTCTGGGCAACTTGAGGGTTACTGGGGGCTCAGGCTTGACACGAGCCCTGTCCATTTTTTTGTCGCGCTTTTCCTCCTAGGACTTTGAAAAAACCCCAACAAATTACAATCAAAACAAGTGGCTTGCTTGCAGGGCAATATGGACGATGACTTTTCTTTTACGTTCTCCAATTTTTGCCCGAGTTATTCAGGAAAAACCGTGGAAAAGTCAATGGGGAAATGAACGGGAAACTCCGAAATCACACCAAAATAACACCGTTTTTCCCAGCACTTCTGCCTCACCATACTTTCACCTAGAGAGTTCATTCAAACTTCAAAACACAGCTATTTTTGTCCTCTTTTCAGAAATGTATGAGACATGAAACTGGAGTTTCTGGTTTTTGGGAGGGGAGTCCTCAAAACCCCCCTGACAAAAATACTCTGTAATTCAGTGGAGACAGAACTGATGACATCGTTCGAGTGGAGGCTCTTGAGGCGAAAATTTTACAAACCAACTGCCTAGAAGTCACAAACTTCACTTTATTGACACAAAAAAGACCTCAAAATGAAGGTAATTTTGTCGTGCTTCTCTCAAAAGTCAGATTTCAATGAAATATGGTAACCTCAGGACTCTGGATGACCAACTGTCCCCAAGACCCGGCTTCCTGCTCCAATCTACCTCCCTTATATCAGTGGTGAGGATTCTTGGCTGAGGTCCTTTATCAAACCTTTTATTGCTTGCAATTTAGTCATATTTACAGCCATTTATGATGAATAAAATTTACATATACAGAATCCTTATTTTTTCCTAAAGCTCATGATGCCCTCATAGGTCTGATAGCTCTTATGGTTTGGCACACGGTCAGTTTGTTCGGAGGCAAGTTTGGGCTCAACTCTGGGTTAGATTCCCATTGTAGATAAACTGAGTAACTGTAGTAGACCCTGATGTCCTTTCATCTTCTGTTACCATAGAAACCACACAGCCCTTCATGTCCCTTGATGTCTTTGGTTAGCGTAAACAGCTGTGTGGAACATCAATCAGAACCATAGACTGTATAAAACATGGACGTAGTCTCCGTGACGTCACTCGTCTGTTACTGCAGCTCTGTTTTGAGGCTAAACGACGGGCGCGGCCATGTTGGAAATGGGACGAGTGACAAGTGCCCAAACTCACAGCAATTGGGCGCCCGTCAGTCACGTGATCTGAGCTGTGGCTCTGATTGAGTAAGCTCTCGATCCTAATATCTTCCAAACGGCAGAGTAAGAAAAAAATTCACCCCCCTCACAGTGTGTGCCGTTAGCGAAATTAGCGATCCAGACGGGAGACAGAGTTTGTGCCAGGCTTTAAATAAGCTGATTTCGGCTCTGAAAACGGCCTTTTTCCCGTCTGCTAATACAGTACTTACGGTGCTTCTGGAGTCAGCCTCAAGCGGTCACTACAGGAACAGCAGCTTTTTAGCACTTCAGTGTTGTCTCATTTTTTCAGACCAGAGGTTACCGCTTGATCAGAACATTCAGGAACACACAAACACATGTAGGTTTATCTGCCTCAACCACACACACACAGTAAAGGTTAACCCAAACCCTTATACAACTTCACACACATACACGCACACACACGTACCAAACACACACACACAAACACACTACCACACACACATACCCACACACACGACACACACAGACAAGCAAACAAACACACATACACACAAATAAAAATATGCTCATACACATGTGCACTAACATAGTCATACAAATATGCATACACACACACACACAGGCACCAAAAAACCGAAATGCCTGGCAGCTGCCCGAGCCCCTCTCAAGATTTCTGTGGAAAATGTCTAGTTTCTAACTAACAGCCAAATTGGAATTGGGGTTTGTATTAATACAGTCATGGAGGAAAGTATTGGTACCCCTGGAATTTTTCCAGAAATTACACCATACCTCCCAGAAATTGTTGCAATTACAAATAATTCTGGTATAAATGTGTTTATTTCCTAAATGTGCATTGGAAGAACACAAAAAAGATGAAGAAAAAAGCCAAAATTGACACAATTTTACACGAAACGCAACAAATGACAGAATTCTGAGAGATAAATGTCTGGAGACCAATGACTGTATATAGAATGGACAGCGTGCTTCCGTCTGTCACCGTTCTACGTTTTTGAAGCCAAAAAAACCCCGTTTCTCTAGCCGCCATTGTGCAGCCAGAGTCTGCGCATTAGAAAATTTCTGGTGGAGCAGAGTAAAAAAGAGAAATAAAAATATTTATTTCTTCTTCTTCAGAAGGTTCAGTCTCCTTTGGCTCTTTCCTGAAGTTTCTTATATCCCCGGTAAAAACTACTCACGAACGGCAGCTGTCAACTATCGTAAAACGAAACTTACATAGCGTTTTTTATCGTCCAATAACTAATGAGAAACTAACTTCTCAGAAAGAAAAAACACCCGAACACCATGCAGCCAGATGACATCATCATACTACCTTAGCGTAAAGATGAGAGAAACGTTTCTACGAGGTATCGTAATTTTTTAAAGTTTTCCCGGCTCATATCTGGAATACATGGGGAGGCGGGGCTTATGACCTATACTGCAGCCAGACACCAGGGGGCCAGGGGGTCATCTGCTGGAGGCTTCAGTTTGAGCCGAACGTCGTTACGTCCACTCATTATACAGTCTATGCTGGAGACCAGTTGAAAAATTGCATGGATTAATATTTACAGTTCAAATTTAGAGTTGTGTTTCAAAATGCAAAAAGAAGAAACAGAAGCAAGACAAAAAACAGACAAAAAAAAACAACAACAACAAACAAGCAATTTCCCACAACAACCTTCCTATGATGGACACAGCTCCTGACTGCTCCTACAGACCTTCATGTTCTGTAGGAGCAGTCAGGATTGAAGAAGATTGAACCCACAGGGGTTCTGGGCTGTATGAACAACAGGGCAAGCAGCTGCAATCCATCATAATGGGGACATACACACAGAGTAGTCGCCCTGCAGGCCATCATCAAGACAGAAAAAAGCATAGCACACAGGTCCTGTGTGGATTTTAGGAAGTGGTGCTTATCCTTTCTCCAGAGTTGATAATAGTTGGGATTCACTGACTGTATCTAATTCGTTCCCCACCATCTACATCTCACGTGGGCACTGGCAAATTGAAATGGATCCCTTGGATAGACAAAATGAAAAACAAAAACAAAAATACTTTTAACCCAGGTGATGGTCTTTTAACACATGGTGGGATTGTCTGTACGGTGAGGTTGAAGGAAATTTGACAGATATTCTCAATATATTCAGATAAGCAGGACTGAAACTCAACCCAGAGAAATTTGAGCATTGCAAATCAGTTGTTAAATATGTAGGACACATTGGGCCTCAGTCACAAGCAGTGCGTGCCCACAAATTTGTGCCTTCATCGTGCATACAAACCTTTCTGTGATTCATCAATTTTTATTCAATTCCTGAATTTCATCTTACTTTGCAAACAAATTTTAGAACCACTCCAAACTATGTGTATGCACAAATAATGAATGATCAGCCCTTCCTAAAAAAAAAACTTCAAACACAGACTCTTTTAACTAAAGGCACAACATTCAAATACGTATTCCAGTAAAAGAAAAAAAAAGAAAAAAAAAAAGAATACTAATTGTGCATTGTCTAAGTGTATTAAATAACCATGGAACTGACACCTTTTCACTCTTGAATCTTAAATTAAATACTTATTTTACATCAGAAATATAATCATGTGCATATCAGAATGTCACTTTTTTTAACGTTGCTTGTCTGAATAATTTCAATTATTTGTCGCTGTTCTGACAAACAGTGCCATAACTTTGTGCAAAACAAATTAAGCCATAAAATAACTGGCTTCTTCTTATGACTTTAGCATTAATGATGCACACACAGCTCCACTGTTCACTCAGACTTATATATTTGTATCAACAATATCCAACAGCTGTTTTAATGTGTTGTTAACGTTTGGGATACTCGTCATGATCTCCTTCACAGTACCCAGGAGAGTCGGTTGATCATTTATCACCTCGCCGGTCAGGGTGTGTGCCTGCTGACAAAACTCCTCTTCGAGATGCACTGAAGAGATGTCCTTGCAGAGATGAACTGGGGCGTGATGGGATGTTGATTTCGGGGTTTGTGGGAATGCGCCTGTTGATTCTGATTCGTTAATATACGCACGGTGGTGTGAACAAAAATGGCTTTTATGCACATCATGAATTCAACGGTGATTTTGCATGTTTTCTTCTTTTTTCTGGGGAGGAGTAAGAACATTTCTACACATTTGTTAGTGAATGAGGCCTATTGTTTCAGGGGACATCATTGGTCTCTTTGAACAGCCACAAGATTTGCAGGTGAAGTTTGAGCATTATGCTTTTGCTTCCATTGCAGATGTTTTGTGCACAGATTGCTTTCATTACTCTACCTCTTCACAAAAAAGACATGAGGCATTTAAATGGACCGTAAAGTGCTTGACAGTATTTCAGGCATTAAAAAGTTCACTCCTCTCCACTGATAATGACATTTTCAAACTTTTATCAGCCATTGAAGAAAAACACATATTTACCTGATAATATGGCACATGCTCCATTTTTTGTTTATTGGATGAGGTTAAAAGTGAAAACCTGTGAGCAATGAGCTTTGACTTTGTTTGTGAAGAGTGCTGCTTAGAGCAGGCGGCTGTCCTGAGCAGTGATTGGAAGTCAACAGGACCTATTATTAGCTGAAATGAATACAGGAAATGTTCAGCTAACAGCATGAACTCAGGAGGCTTTAATTACAATAATGACCTGCTCCAGGTTTTCAGTCGACAGCTTTGAATGGTTGAGAATAAATAGTTTAAAAATTCCTACTGTTCTGTCGGTTCCTACAAAGCTTTTGGTCAGAATAAAGTTGTTTTATTTCAAAACTGCTTAGAGGGAGGAAAAGTCTTGATGGTACCAGTGTGAGGTATTCATGGTTTGACACTTCTGCAGCTGTTTTGTGTATGCGTGTGTGTATATATATATATATATATATATATATATATATATATATATATATATATATATATATATTTTTTTTTTCAGAATCATTCAAACAAAAGCTTTCAGTTGTCTGTTGCTTTTGTTTTATGGGTATGATTCTTTCCCAGCTCTCAGGCACTTGATGTTTAAAATATGTCTAAGTAATAAAATTAAAGCCAGCCCCCTACTCACTCTCTTACTCTCATTTCACAGGACTTGGGTCAAGGGAGTCAGGAAGTACACTGAAGATCAGTGTAATTTCATAACATTAACATAACATTAATATAAAAACGTTCAAAGCGCTCCATGTTGTGTTCATATTCTGTTCCGGACCATGACCTGGAGCCTGTACTACGAAGCTGGATTAACTCATCCTGGATCTCTTTCCGTACCCTGGATTGATTTAACGAGACATTGGCAGTCTGGATCATCTGTACTACGAAGCTGGATATCAACTTGCTGAGTCAATCCAGGATTTTCAGTCTGGGTCAGTGCACGCTCACATTAAAGAGGTGGAGTTTACTGTGTCTGACCAATCACAAACCCAGAGAAACGGGAGAAACCCGGCAGGGCAGCCTTCTTGACTATGGAGGAAGGGATAGCTCTCCTCAAATTAAATATTCTTCACATACATCATCCAGAAAAAGAGTGTTACTGCAGCAAAAATCAGGAAGGAATGCTGCAGAAAATTGCTGACTGTGTGAATGTGTAATTTCGGGGGATTATATAATATTAAGTCACTGGACAGTATACTCTGATCATTCATTTCCCTTTATCACAGCACAGTGATTTGGGGAAGAGCTCTTCCTCAGTCCTCTTCCTTTGTTTTTTTTTTTTATATTTGAAGTAAGGTTATTTTGAGGATCAGCTCCCTGTGTGAGGGCTTTTTTTATTTGAATATTAATTTCTCACTGTGACGGTGATGAGTAGGTGTGGATCCATGTTTCAGTTCGATCACGACCAATGTTGTAAACCTTGTTATTTCAGATGAACCAGACTGTGATGTGTTACATTTGTAACATGTGACTCAATCAGTCCACAGATGTAACTGAGTCCAAATCTGTATCTTTGGCAGAATATTCTTCAAAAATGAATTCAAACACATTATCCAGGACAAAAAGCAACACCGTTGCCACAGTTAGTGCATAATTTTGAGAGATTCTACAATACTTCAACAACACAAACAGATTGAACTCTGATCATTAATTTCACTTAATTACGCACAGAGGTTTGGAGCAGAGCTCTCCCTCAGAGCTCATGTGAGCGTGTTTTGAGTTTAAGTATTATTTCCTCACAGTGACTGCGTAAAAAATAGTTGTACGTATCCATAAATTCACGTTTCTGAAGTTAAGCTGTGCGTGAATCATTATTAACCTCAATACTTCAGCGGTGCGTCATTTGTAATGTATGACCTTTGTCCTGGTTGATCTCTGATCCAGATCTTAACCTGCTCCGGAGCAGGTTAGCCGTTCAGCATGAATAACCATGGAGATTTATCACGGTAAGAAGTGAACCTGTGTCGTAGGACGGAAAATTCAGGGTTAATCCTGAAGTTATCTCGCAAAGAGAAAATCCAGCTACATAGTACATGCCTCTGGACTCCTGTCTGTGTTGACCTTTGTTTTGGGCCCCCTCAAAAGTGCTTGTGTCACAGTGAGACCTCACCAACCCTTTCATCATCATCATCAACATCAGTATTCCATTTCAGCTGAGACAGGTAGAAATAATCAGGGAGGAGTGTGAGGGGGAGCTGCCGAGTCAGGCAAGCATGAAATAAGCTGATACTGTTACAGAATCTCACAAACAATTTCACATGAAATCTATTCCACTCATCCACCTCCCATCCCTCACACCCATACTTCCCATTTCCTCTTTTGTTTTCAGCCATCCATCTCATGTTACTCCACTCATCTCTTGCCTCCTTCCCCTCTGACTCTCTCCCTCTGTCCACCTCCCTTCAGTCTCTCTCTCCCTTCTCCAGGTTGTCCCTGCCTCCCTCCCTGTCCTCTTCTCGTTACTGTTTTATAGGCTTGTTAGTTCCACTTGAAATGCCAAATGACAAACAATCTAGAGTCAGTGAGCCGCTACCTTGCCGCCCTCGTAGAGCTGCACAGTCTAAACAAACAGGATATGAGCTGAAATGCTCACACAATCCGCCCCCATCAGTCAACATAAATCCTCCAATAAAACTCACACACATGACACACTAGAGCTGTGTAGCAACAACTGAGAGTCACTTCTAACCCTTTGTCCTATGGCTGTTAAGAGGCTGGAACCATCAGCTACTTACTGTAGAGAGTTAGTTTTTCGCTCAGCAACAAATTTCATGGTGAGTGTTTTTAGAAGAACAAAAAAATAAATAAAAAAGCAATCCCTTAAGTTTAGATTTGATAATCAATTTATTTACTTGCATTTCTTCAGAGTTTTATTTGTCAAAATGTGCGATACAATGGAAGTTTAAAAAAAGATCTGTGGAAACAAACATTATTGGAAAGTCACTGAACATGAACAAAATAGTTTTTGGTCATGTGACCAGAGCTGGAGCGTGGAGGGCAATGAAAGCCTCAAAGGGTAACCCTGTGGAAGTGTACCAACTGTTTGATCACTTTCAGTCTTTCCAGGGTAAGGAATATTTACATTTCTTATTTTTTGGCCTTTTCTTAGAAAATATGATAATGATAATACAAAAACCTTTCTGTCACTCATGGTTAGGGGATGGGTGAAGACATTTATTAACAAACAACTGTTTACTCTTTTTTTCCACTCATAATGACAACAGAAACTTAAAAAATGGCCCTGTTCAAAAGTTTACACACCCCAGTTTTTAATACCTGTAGCACCTTGTACACCCCCCCAACATCAATAACAGCTTGCAGTCTTCCTTGGTAGTTGTGGATGAGGGTCTTTATTTTCTCAGATGGCAGAACTGCTCATTCTTCAGACAAAAAGCCTCCGGTTCCTGTAAATTCTTGGGCTGCCTTGCATGAGATCTCCCCAGAATGGCTCAATGATATTGAGGTCAGGAGACTGAGATGGCCACTTTAAAACCTTCACTTTATTCTGCCAGAGCCAATGGCAGGTCAACTTGGTCTTGTGCTTTGGATCATTGTCACGTTGGTCGTCCCATGCGCAGCCTTTGGGCTGATGAGTTCAAATTTTCCTCCAGTATTTTCTGATAACATGCTGCATTCATCTTTTCATCAGTTTTGACCAAGTTTCCTGAGCCTTTGTAGCTCACACATCCCCAAAACATCAGTAATGCACCCCTGTGTTTCTCAGTAGGAATGGTGGACCTTTCATCATAGGCCTTGTTCACTCCTCTCCAAGTGAAACATTTATTGTTGTGGCCAAAAAGTTCAGTTTTGCTCTCATCACTCAAAATTAATTTGTTCCAGAAGTTTTGAGGTTTGTCCCTGTGCTGTTTGGCGTATTGTAAGTGGGGTATTTTGTGGCATTTGCACAGAAATGGCTTTCTCATGGCGACCCAACCATGCAGCCCATGTTTCTTCAAATGCCCCTCCCACTGTAGCTAGTAGCATTGTAGCTTCGTAAACACACTGTAGATGGTAAAAACCAGTGGCGGCCCATGACCAATTTCACAGAGGAAGCCAGTCGGGTTGCAATCGAGAACATAAAGCCTAATTATATGAGATTTATAAGGGTGATCATAATACTATAACTCTGAAGTTGCGTTCAACTTAATAAAGCCACTGATTTAACAAAAAAGAAAAAAACACGAAGAAGTTTAGTAAAATCATTCCTAACGAGGAACTCGAGGTCCCCATCTCCGTCCATCTTCACTCGCTAGCTTAGCTCCCTGTCTATCTGCAGCGCCGGAGTGTAAAGTTTGTTGAAGACAGTTCGGCTGGCTGCTAGTGGTCAGAGATCGGTGCAGAGCAGGAAGTGTAAGAAAGCTAGTTTGTGATTGGTTAGATACTACTTGATTCTGGCCTCCTTTATTTATTTTTTGTGATACATTGGCCGTCATCTGAATGATGACGACTGCGAGCCTGACTTGAATCTGATTGGCTGACATGTTTTTTTTTTTCCTTCAAAGGAGGCAGAGGGAACCTGGCCTCCTTCCACTCCTCACACAGCCTCACACAGCCGCACACAGTACACTAATACACAGTGCGCGCTGCAGCAGCGGGGGCGCTGTTTCGCTCCCAGAGAGGAGGTTCATGTGGATCGTTTTGACAACAACACAGTGACAAAAACTCAGTAATGTCAACGAAGTGGGGATGATTCATATGTTTCCTTTTATGCAATATTTTATTGAGTAAGCATGGCTTCCTTTGGCCTTCGGGAAAAACCGCCACTGGTAAAAACAGCCTTGGGGGCACCTGCAGTTTGGGGTGAAAGAAACTCAGGAGCCGTACACCCGACTTCCTGCAGGTAACCGAGATATGCTGCAAATATAGCATCATTCTCTCTGTGTTGCGGCTGTTATCATAGCTGCTTGGGATAACTATCTCCACTCGCTGTCATCAGCAACACTCAAAGTCACTTGTGCACTGGGCACGCTGTGATTGGCTGGTCATCATCCATAACCTTACCTACTCTCTCCCCAGCCAAACAAAACAGGTGAGGGAGGGGGTATACAAGGAGGTGAGGCACAGACACTGACACGTTTAGAGGCACAGGGATGACAATTGAGCAGGATTATTCCTGTAGAAGTTCACATTTAATTCTTTTTAGTAAAAACCTGCATGCTGTAATTTTAAGAGTTAATAATAAAAACTAGTTTTAATTTCGATTTGTGGGGCCCCCTGGAAGCTGCGGCCCTCTCAGCATTTGCCTATACTGCCTATTTGAGGGGCTGGCCCTGCTCCTTATTGTGGATCGAGAAACATCCACACCCCATTTCTTGAAAGAGCCCAGTATTTTAGCTGGAGTTATTTCAGAGTTTTTCTTCACAACCCAAACAATTTTCCTGGCAGTTGGAGCTGAAATTTTTGTTGGTCTGCCTGATCATGGTTTGGTTTCAGCAGAATTATTCTCTCTCCACTTCTTAATCAGAGTTTTAACAGTGCTTCTTAGCATCCTCAATTCCTTGGATATCTTTTTACACCCTTTTCCTGTTTTATACAGTTGGATTACCTTTTCTCGCAGATCCTTTGAAAATTCTTTTGCTTTCCCCATGACTCAGAAACCAGAAACTTCAGCGCAGCACTGGATGAAAGTTTCTGAGTTCTGCAAGCATCAGGAGCTCAGAAACTCACTGACCTTTTTTGCATGCACACTGATTTCAAGCTAATTGATCACAGGTGAGGATGGTTACCTTTAGTAGCCATTCAAACACATTTGTGTAAACTTGTGGATGATATCGGGCCAAAACCATCAGGGTTTCAAACTTTTGAACATGGTCATTTTTGACGTCTCTGTAGTTGTTATGACTTAAAAAGCGCAAACTTTTTTTTTTCATAGATATTTATTTTTGCAAATGGACAGCATTACAGTAAATGTAATACATAAAAAGGAGATGTATTAATATCCTTTCCAGTCCACATTTTAACATTTTTTAACTATTTACAAAATGGGAGAGACAATCATAAGTTTAAGCAAAAAGCATTTTAGAGACAGTAGAGCATCAGAGAATTAAGTACATAGTTAAAGCTGATAATAATTTTATGACTAAGAATACATAAATAAGCAAGGGGAGCTGTTAAGACCAAACAGTATCACGTGGCTCCCTGAGCTATGGGGTTGCATCTGTGCCAAAATATGTCGATGTTTTTGGTCATTACATCGTGTCGTTGGATGAGTCATTTGACAAAGACTAAGTCTCTCTTTACTCATATTGGACTGTAAAACCGTAAATCTGCTTAATCCTAGTGTTTGTCCGCTCATTCTGTTTTATCATCCTTGAAGTCAAGCTAATTACCAGGGGTCTCAAACTCGCAGCCCGTGGGCCAAATGCGGCCTGCGAGAGCATTTCATGTTGGGACAGCCACCTCCCAATAGAGAGTGACACATGACAGATAATTTTTATGTATCAAGTTTAATTGAATTTTAACTGATGTCTTCTGATAAAACAGTTTCAGCCGTAAAATTTTTATTTATGTAAAGTGTGAACACTTAATTAATTTTTAAAACATGACTATCATTGTGGAACTGCACATTAGCCTACTTCTGTAGAATGCCCCATATACAGATCAACATCAACTGAAAGTAAAACAAGTAAAACTTAGACAACAATCCGGGAGTAACCAGCAAAAAGGAAAATACATGCTTCTCGAGTGCCTCCTGCAACAGTTTTCTGGGATACATCATTCCATAATTTGGTATCCTTAAAACTTATTGACAATTGACCTCTACATGTGAGAACCTTTGGAAGGTGAAGATCTGAAGATTTATGAGATGCACATGAGTGTGACCGTGAATTTGTTTAAAGTAAATTTTGAACATATTTGTAATTGATTAATGTCATCAAAAGTAAAATTCTGGATTTCATCTGCCATCTCCTCCACATGTGCCAAACGTTGGCCTATTTGGCTCTGATTTCTCTGGTCCTTCTCCAGCAGCTCATGCAGTTATCTGGCTCTGGTCAAGGGTTCTTTTGGCGTGCTCTGGGTGGTGGGTGTTGACTGTTTTTCAATTTCAGCGCACATACTTTAATTAGCTTCTGATTCTGGGGTACAGCAATCAGGCGGGCTATCGAGATGAGTGTAAGGAAACCTTTCAGTGTTTGGGTGGTTGCAGTCATCACTGTCTGAAGATGAGCTGTCACTGTGTATGCTACTTATCGGCTCTCTTCCTCCTTCTTTGTCCTCCATTTGCTTTCGCATGGTCACAGTGAAGATTTCCCTTTAATGTCTCCTTTGAGGTTGTTTCTTTCTATCAAGACGGGGTATACTCCTGATACAGTTGGGATGGCATAGTACAGGTATGGTGGTGGCTTACCTCTTTGATCTGAGGCTGATGGTTTGGCTGCCCTTCTCTTGTTGTTGCTCGTCTAGACGGCTTTCTTGCATCGGCGGTTGTTTTGTCCAAGTTGTTTTGATTGGCTGAAAGTTAGCAGGATGATGTTGAAGACTGTGGTTGGTCCAGATTATTCAAGTAATTTTAGCGGGATTGTAGTTCCTTTTTGTGCGGAATTGTAGTCAAACGGGGGTGGATGATTTTTACCAAGAGCTTTTTGTTTACCTTCCCAAAGGGACATACGACAGAAGGACTACCTCTTCAAAGTATCCTGAAAGCCATAAGGCTGTGATCAGAAGAGCGCCCAAAAAATACAAAATTAAAAGTAAGATACTGTTTGACCTAACGTTAATGTTTAGCCACTACTTTCTAAATATTTGCTTAATGTTGTAATGTACGAGGTAAGTTGCTGAATTTAGAAAATGTGCCCAAAAATATCCCAAAACTTGAAAATAAGTTGTGTATTTAGGAGTTATGATTCTCTGTCTCCCCATTAAAGTCGTTACAATATGAATGCCATGTTTTTCTGGAGCTGCATTTATTCACAGAATGACCACTAATCACACAAATACTCCCAATGATTGAAGTATTTTCCTGCTAAAGTAGATGAGAAGTTGTATTACAACTGCCAGGGCAACCTCTGCTTGGTTGTAAAAAGATCCAAAGTGTGCGACGTTCTGAAGCATTGCCATGATGACCTTGGTAGCGGGGTTCATCCTGGCAGACGCCACACGGTGGAAAAGGTGTTGGCATCCTACCACTGGAAAACGTTAAGAGAGGATGTCAAAAAATGGATGCAATATTTGTGCAATAAATGTAATACATTTTTTTCGAGGCAAAGCATGAGATAGAAAGTGCTTTGCCATCTGCATGACTATTTGAAATAATTCCTTTTAGAGGGACATCCGCAAATAGTGGTGCATTAGTCTGATGGAACGGTTCCAGATAGATGGGTAAGATAACTTGTAAATGTAGCTCTCATAACCACTATACCATTTCTACATTTGTTTATGTTTTAATTCTGTCACTTAACAGCCATGGACAAAGGTTTGCGCACTGGACTGATGAGGCTAGAGCATTGCTCCAAGGATCACTGCAGCCAATATACCACATCCCAAAGTCCAGTAAGAGGGGGCGTGAGGTGAGCTTGGTAATGGCACCAAGTGGAATGTTTCTGTTCAAGATTGACTCATTTACAAAATCCAATTTCATACAAGGATCTGTCTTGTCTACCTATCTATATACCTACCTGCCTACCTGCCCGCTTGCCTCCATACGTACCTGCTACCTTACCAGCCTACTTACCTGTTTTCAAGCCTATCTACCCACTCAGCAGCTCACTAACTCCCTTGATTACTTATTTACTTACTCACCTAGGGTTTTCTTTTCCCCAAAGGTTGATTTTGGAAAGGCTAGCAGGTGTTTCATATTGGGGGTAATCTCAATTAGATTTTTTTTTTCAAACTCCAATTGGTGAACACTGCTGCGCACAATATACATGCACACCAGATGGACAAAAACATCTGGGAAATGCTTTATGGTGGTAGATAGTTTTGCCTTGAACTTTCAATAGTCATATTTCTAACAGTTTATACCCACTTACTGTGAAATATTTTATTTGTTGTTTTTTTATTTTTCCTAACCTACATTTTACAGATGCCAGCACGTGTGCTCGCTGAAATCCTCAAGGAAGTGGTGCTCCTGGGATGAGACTGGACATATTTAACACTGTCTCTTGTATTCACCACCTTCAGGGACACTGTGTCCACTGCCAGCTTCAGAAGACAGGCACATTTTCAGTGGCTAAGCAGTAAGCTCTCTAATTAAGGGTACAACGGTATACATTCCTGGGTTGCCTATGCATGTTTTCACCAGCTCAGTGGAAATGTTCATTTTGGTTCACATAGTTTTCCACAGGTGTTGCAACATGGAGCAGGTTTTCAGCATTGTATCAAAGAGCGTTCTACACCATGTACACCATTGGGACTTGCTCTGAATGTGGAAGGCAGTATAAAAGCAGCACACCTGGTATACATATTACACTGGATGGTTTTTATTATATGTCACTACACGCAGTATTGATGTCTGATGTCGAAACTAGTCACAGACCACTTGCAGAGTGTAGTAGTCATCTGTCAGCACAGCTTTTATTATCTATTATGCAGGATATGTTGGGACAGGGAAAAGGGGAGTACTGAAGGCTTTTTACTCCAAAGACCCTCATCCAGGATACTGTAGTCACTTCTGCAGTCAGATGCAATAGGTAAAGATTGGTTTATTATGATTTGTCATCTAAGATTTATTGACACACTTTTCTCACCCCATTTGGTGTGTGTAAAAAACATATGCAAGAGTGTGTGTGTGTGTGTGTGAGTGTGTGTGTGTGTTGTTCAGGGAATAACACTGGAGTGACCTCGCTGAGGAAGACCTGGTGACTGAAGCCTTTTTTTTTTTGTATTGACACAACAATACAAATCACAATCAATTAGGGTTATCAAGATACCAAAATCTCAAACTCGATATCGATACCCACACTGAAAAATGTGATTTTGCACATTTGTTACTCTAGCACATTATTCTATGTCAATATGACAAAAGATTGCTGAAGTTGTTGTGATAATTTGGCGTTGTCTCAAATACAAAATATATTTCAACCTGAAATTCGATGTCAAAATAATTCAGTAATCCATGACGACTTCGCAATCACCTTTGCCCCTCCTAGCTGTTCAGTAAAGCTACAGCTTTCAAGTTATATTCAGAATGCCTTTGTGAATTGTGACCTAACAGCAGTGGACATGAAACCCTGCTGTATATGTGCAATGTTGCAAGGTGTCATAGGCTGGTTGAGCTAATGATACATATAGACAGTTTCATGGCACAGACCAACCACCTGAAATCCACAGTTTTCTAAACTGATGGGCTTTATCTAGATGGAATTGATTTGTTGTTTCTAACAGCTACCTTAAGACATTCAGTTAACTCACAGATATAATTTGAATAAATAAAAACAAAAGGTTTGAAACTGAAAAGTTTAATTGAGTTGATACGGATTAATTATTTCAAACAACTACCTCAAGGAGTTAATTAGCAAGTCTATATCAATCACACTAAGACAAGGGTTGACATAGAACATTTTGTTTAATCAATATAACTTCTGTTGGTGATTAAAGAACAGAATTTATAATGTGACCCAACAGAAACTGTGAGGCGGCCCTTTACATCATATTTTTATGTTGAAACAACAAGTTACATTTAACGGTGCAGGACGATATTCGATACTCGATACCTTTTCCCATACAGAAGGATAAAATACAACAAATTCTATAAAAGGCATCTTTTTTTTTTTTTTTTGAAAACATGAAAAACAGAACCCCAGCTAAACAATCAATGAAATAAAATAATTAAATCAGAAAATGAAAAAACAAACAAACAAGAAAATCACATTTTCCCTTAGTGCAAGCAAATGCAAAATAAATAGCCCAAATTTGTGTTATTATTATTATTATTATTATTATTATTATTATTATTATTATTATTAGACACCATTCTAATGAGGAATTTGTTTTTAAACTTGCAAATAATCAAAAAAGCCTAATTGTTAAAATTGAAAAGAAACAGAAAAAAAAAAAAAAAGTTGCCGCAATTACAACAATTTTGGTTGTCAGGGGTAACAACACTCAAAAGAAACAACAAATTAAACAATTTTTGAGGTATTAAACTTTGCAAGTAAACAACTAGCAGATATGGTGATTTCAATTCAGTTCACGTTTTTCTTCAAATCAAGCTTCAGTGAAGTATTTATGATGTACAGTAATATTTACAAACTTGACAGAAAATTACATCAAACCATCAAAATATCAAAAGTTGTTACTTTAATGCAAGGATGTATGTAATGTACTTCTTGTGAATTGAGTTTACTGAGGGATGGTTGTTTGTTGTTTCTTTTTTCCAAATGAAGAAATACCTGGTACATTTTCACCTTGCTCTAGTCATCTCCTAAGACTGACAAAAGCACCTGTGGCTTTTTCTTCATGTATTTTATCCAGTTCAGCTTGTGCAATTGTCAGATCTTCTTTTTCTTCTTCAGTAAAATGTAGTTTAGTAGATGTTTTTTTAGTGTTTGTGACCATTTGACAGTCTCTTTTTTTTGTTGTTCTAGAAATCTTTCTACTGAATAACATTGCACAATCCCAAACTTCAGATTTCATCAACTCCCAGTATTTTCCAAAGTATTTACATAATTTAGCCTTTTCCCAGTATTTATCAGAATTGTTATTATTACTATTATTATTTTCTTGTTTTTTTTTCTTTTTTAAATTCATTATTCTGCATCTTTTTTAATTTCAAGTAATCAGAATTAATAATTAGCCTCCTGCTAATCATAATAAATATGAGACTGTGCAAGGAAACATTCTAAGGCAGAATAAGATCAGACAATGCTGATCAAACATATTAAGAATAAGAAATAATATAAACAATGAGGAAAAAATTAAAACAAGTGGGTTTGATTGTTCTTTGATTTTTATTTTTTTTGCCATGTTTTCCTGTTTGTGCCTTGTTTTATTTATACTGTAAAATGAAAAATAAAAAAGCTATAAATAAATTTTTTAAAAATAATAATTTAAACTAATCAGAGATGATAAAAAGTTGTGAAATTAATTGTGAAATAAAAGAAAAACTACCTTTCGATGAATAGAAATCCCTAGTAAATCTTTTACTTTCATTTTTCAATTAGAAAATAACAGTACAGTAAGTTGTAATTCCCTGTACTAGGTGAAGGCAAAGCTCTGAGGTGAATTGAAAGAACCTGTTAAGTCTTAACTAAGAGAACCCCAAAGGCAGAGACTGACACAAAAATAAGACTCAAAAAGGTTTAATGTCTAACAAAAATGAGGCAGCGAAGACAGGGGGCCGGCTGGTAAACTAGAATCCACAGGAAACAAAAAACTCAGCTCAGCAGTGAGGCACACCAGAGAACCTGGACACGAAGAAAGAAAACATGAGTCAGGACCAAAAAACTCCAAAGAATGAGAATTCTTCTTATAAACAACAGCAGAGAAGTCCACAGGCGAAACAGCAAGCAATACCGAACAAGGTGGAATTATCCGGCAGAGTAGTGGAGTCAAGACCAGGCTTAAGAGGGCAGGAAGAAGAGCTGAGTGGAATCAGGTGTGCCTCACTGCTGCTGGAGGAACCAGCCACACCCCCTGCCACTCACACACCTGCAGGAAAAGAGAGCAGAGAGGGGAGGGGGAGGAAGGGGAAGAAAACAAAACCATACAACAAATCCAAACCACAACAGAACCAACATAAAACAAGAAAACCAGAAGAAAACCGTGAGGGGCTTCCAAACGACCACAGTGTTTATTGTTCATTGTTTAAAAGGATCCCCATTAGCTGCCACTAATGGCCCTTTTCCACTGACTCGCCTTGGCCCTACTCTACTCGGCTCTACTCGACTCTACCCGGTTTGTGTTGCATTTCCACTAGCACGGTACTACGCGGCAGACGCCAGTTTTTAGTACCTACTCTACCCGGGTTCCAAGCGAGTAAAGCCGATACTAAAAGGTGACGTCGACGGACTGCCGGTCACTCATTGGTCAGAGAATGTCCTCACGGAAGCTTAAGACTGTACGAATCACTTACAGGAGGCAAACAAATAAGTCAGCGACGAGTTTTTAATGACATTTAAACCCGACGGCACAGAACCAGACTGAATGAACACAAGATACCACCTTAAAATGCACCTTCATGATTCCTAAATAAGTTAAAAGTCCCTTTTAAACGAAAAAGAAGTTAACAGCAAAGATAGTTCGCTTTAAAGAGTCTTTTAAATTAAATCAAAGTTCGTCGGCGCAGGAGCGATCTGTCTGCTACGAGAGTCTTTAAGCTCCAATCAGTCCATTAATCCACAGGGATCCAAAAAGGAAAACCAGTTCAAAGAAGAATTATTGAGCAACAAAAAACTCTCCGGTATACCAGGCCCAAAAATCAAAAATTAAAGCGATCTCACTGGATCCAGTGAAGAGTTAATGTCGTTAAGCAGCGCCTTCGTTTCCCTCTGCGCCCATGCAGCACGAGGCTGTTGTTTACCTCCGCTCCTGTGTCATGCCGCACCACACTGAGCCGCTGTATTACTTTAATGAAATCTTTTGAAAGCTTTGTTTTTTCCTTTACAGACCACGGTGGCACATATGTAAGTAAAAAATTATGTTTGTGTCGTGTTATAGATGACATGCACGCACTTCTGCGCAGCACTTTAGCGCAGCTGCTATAAAGTCCACGCCCACCGTGAGTCTGGAGCCGGGCTAGTGGAAAAGCTAACCAAACCGAGTAGAGTCGAGTAGAGTAGAGCCGAGCCGAGTAGAGTAGGGCTGGAATTGTATAGTGGAAAAGCGCCATATGAGGTGGGTTCAGGTGTGAAGGTGGCACTTTGCTGTTGTGGTGTGGACACAGAAAGCAACTGCTTTACAGCACAAATAAAACTTGGTTAGTGACACAGTCAGTTTCTGTAATTCAGGGCACGGTAGCACTGGCCATTCAAACTGTACTGTACTCAAGCATAATTTACCCCCACAGCACTGCTCTCCAGTAGGACAGTATAGCTGGAGATCACTCTACTCCAATATGAAACAGACTTCAGCATGGTTGCAGGTGCATGCACAGCTGCTGACATCACTATGAAGCAGTCTCATCGGAGTCAGCAGATTAGAGAGCATGGAGAACATTGTCACATTGGCTTCTGTTAAGTTGTTTTGGACCAACACAGCCCTCCAACGCCCCACTATTGTTCAAAATGATTATCGAGAGGAGTGGTTGTGGGTGATCATATGTCATGAATTATACATCATGTACACACCTGTACTCGTTCATGCAGTTAGCCTTGCCAAAGCACACCTCTCCCAACCGTGCTGATGCCAGGGATGTAGGCCATGTTTAAGCATGGTCACAGTGGCTAAACAAGCCGGACTTCAGGGACGGAGTGTGCTTGAGCATGGTATGATTGTCAAGTGTGACCGTGCCCTAAAGTCCAGTTCGTTTGGCCAGAGTGAACAGAAGTGAAACATGCTAAGGCAGGGAACTCCTCTCTGCTTTGGTACTCTTCACGAACAAGCACGCAACTAGATGCAGCAAGGACATGATGCATAATCCATGACGTATGTTTGCCACGACTGCTCCTCTTGACAACCATTTTAAACAATGGCAGGATGTTAGAGGGCTGTGTCAGTCCAAAATGACTTGACATAAACCAAAAAGTAACTAAAGCCTCTATGTTCTCCATTATGCTGATGAGGCTGCATCTTGTAAACAGACACTTCATGAATGACGTAGGCGGGCCATGCCTGTTTCGTACTTGAGTCTTTTCATGGTGGCGTACTGTGACTGCGAGCCACACTGGCCAGCGGGGAACAGCACTGCAGGGGGCAAGGGCGCTTGAGTACAGCCTAGTCCGAATAGCCAGTGTGACTGAACCCTAAGAGCAGGGGTGTTCCCATGCTCCAACTCCAAGAATAGCAGAACTAAAGACAGGCAGCTTAAGATGACAATAAATCTTAATTAAGTCCTGAACTGTCATTTTTATCACAAGAACACAGGAGACTGGCTTCTGCTGTGTAACTGATATCTTGTGCGCACGATGAGGTTTATCCATACATGATGTTGATTATGTCTCTATTTTTCATTTCCTCCACCTAGATCTCAAACTCTGTGGCTTTAAACCTCATTTTTTGTTCACAGCCACTCCGCTCTTTCAAACTCTTAATGGAAAAAGAAGGTAGCACACATCAAATCCTTGTTTAAATAGAGCGGTCTGCACCTGTTATCAACTGCACTCACTATCTTTGTACATCACCTGCAATATGCCTACTTTTATCATGAGCAATTTCTTAGTTTGCACACTCAATTTAGCTCTGGGTATTTGAGATCTTAGTCAACAGGCGTGCAAAGGTGTGGTACCAGAGAAAAGATTGAAGGTTTGCTCATAACTATGTAAGTTTGTCTTTTGATACAGATTGATGGCCTAATAGATGATTAACTCATTTTTAATAGAATAGATAGTCTGAAATAGAGCCACAGGTGTTTTTTTTACACAGATGATAACATTTTAATTGAATTTAATTGTAATCATAAAAATCTAAAACACATTTTCGTTTGAAAGGTGTGAGAAACAGCACTGGAGTCATAAAAGACTGAAATCCAATGAACAATCAACAATGCAACCTCTAATGACAACTGTAAAACAAATTACATCACCACAAAACAGCACACCAAAGACAACAACATTAGCATGGAAGCTAACAGTCAGATTCAACAATGTGCTAAGACTTTTACTTAAAAACAAAATGCCTCAAGACAACAGAATCAGATTTCACACCTGAATGCCACAAAGAGACGTTTTATTCAGTTAAACAAATTCTGCTCAGCCCTCGTTCTCTTGGATTGTGTGGGCTTTTCTTAAAGCAGAGGTAAATGATTACTCCTGCTGCCGTCTTCCACAGGAAGAAAAAAAACACGCTCACAGTCCCGTGGGCATTATCTGAAGAGATAATATTCAATGATATCTGCTCTGCACACAGTTTGACTCCACTTAACAGCTCTTAGAATTTAATCATCTCATTGCCATTCGATGCTCCCGTGTGGGGTCAGGTACGTTTACTCATCTTTTTCTTCATCAGTCATGCTGATAAGGGTTTGTGTGAACGTGTGATTGTTAGAGCACTCGGGGGAAATTTGTGCCTGGTGTCCTGAAACAACCTTATGTGAGCATGGCATCTGTAAAAAAAACAAGGAGGCTGTTTGTTCTAGTAAGGAGAAAGAAAGATACATTTCCTCTGAAGGTTTTAACGAAGGTCTGGAGGAGGAAAAATAACCATGAACAAAAGGATTGGTTCTTGATTTAAAAAAGACGACTGTGTGATATTCTTATTTATAGTTTGTTTAGGAATGACATTTAACATATCTTTTATTATATAGCAATACTGTCCCACGCACTCTGGTTTCTGTCATGAATCTAAGTTCAACTAAGCCTCCTCTAGTGCAGTGATTCTTTACCTTTTTCTACTGTCACCTTTTTTCAAATCACAAATTTTTTGGGACCTCATGGACATTTTTTATTCTAGAACTAGTTTTTGAGTCTGTTTTTTATACTGTGTTGCAAATACAGAGCAGCCAAGATTAGTGTACAAAGTGAAAATTTTATTTCTCCTAATCAGGATATAGTCTTTATTCTTAGCAACTTTCAAATTTAATAACTTTATTTATTCCCAAGGGACAATTAATGACACATAGGGCAGTAAATAATGTTAACAGCTGTAGACAGAGATAAGAAACAATCTGCACAAAGTTTAGTATTGCACAGTAAATAAAGTCCACTGCTTAAAATGCTAAAATGCTAAATCCAGGAAAATATACACAGTAAACAAATTGCTTTGATTCTAAAATACTAAAAACTCTGAAATACTGAAAAATAAATAATAAAAATACTAGAATATATTACAATAAAAATACTTAAATACTGAAATATTTAATAATAAAATACTAAAAACACCTAGATAACAAAAAACTACAAATAATTAAATAATTAACTCAAATAACTCAAATAATTAAATATTTCAAGTGCTGAAAAACTTAATGCAATGCTAACTAAAACACCAACACATATGGAGTACAGTTGTTCAGTCTACCATGGTTAATTCTTGAAAAGCATAACAACTGATCCAAAAATATGATTATCAGTCAACCTTTTTTTTTTTTTTTTAATCAATAATGGCCTGTTTGAATACCATGTGACACCATGTGGGGTCACGACCCCAGCGTCACTACAGGGCAACATTTAGTGTTTAAATAAACACTAGAAAGAAGAGTCAAAAGACCTATTCATAAACCAAGCTACCTAGCAAGAAAAAAGGCAATGAATTTAGAAATAAATTCCCTGAAATAAATAAATAAATAATAGTAATTTAAAAAAATTATTTCTAGCTAGCTAAGTTAGTGAAGCTAACATAAATGATTGCAGGTTTCACAAAGTTAAGTTAGTTAGCTGTCATTACCATTCCTTCAGTAGCCAATGTTGATGCACTAAATCCAATTTACCTAAAACTGTCAGTTGTTGGGGGCTGCACGGTGGCGCAGCAGGTAGCACAGCAAGAAGGAGACCGGTTCGATTCGGTCGGGCGTGTATGCGTGGGTTCTCGCCGGGTACTCCTGCTTTCCCCACAGTCCAAAAACATACCCACGTTAGGAACTGATTATTCTAAATTGCCGGCAGGTGTGAGTGTGTTCCCATGTCATCCCTTGGGTTGACTGGCAGTGACAGCTGGGATAGGCTCCAGCCACTCACGACCCTGAGTAGGATAGATAGTTAAGAAAGTGGATGGATATCAGTTGTTGGTCTGATTTGGCTGGCTAATTGAATAGCTAGCCTCTAAAAATTTTACAGGTTTTGATGAGCATTAGTTTGTTTAACTGAAGTGTGTCTATCACTTAAAGTTAAAATGTGACATCAAATGTATTTATCTCAGTACTTTTATCAAAACCTACCTTGACAGGATTTCTAGACTCCAAATCCAGAGGTGTGGTCTGAAACGAGAAGCTGTCTGCTTGTAAAATAATAATAATGATCAAATGTGCTTGGAGTTGTTTGCACATCTGATTTATGACATACAGTTGAATTTGCCATCGATCATGATGTTTCGACCAAGTTCGTTTTTTAAAAACCACACTGAAGTTGATAAGAAAAAAGAAAAAGAAAAATTTCCCAAACTTCCTAGAAATATCAAAATAATTTCCTTTAAGTGGACACACAAAACGCAGGCATTGTCCAATATTCTCAAGCTAAGTTCCCATGGAAATTTTCCAGAAATTTTCCTGAAATTAACCTGAAATTGCCCAGCCATTTGGAGCCCCACTTGTCTCTCCTCTTTACATCATGAAGTCAGCCTCCTTAAAGTGTTAACAGCTCTGCATATTATTGATGAATTCTGGTGCAAAGTTTCCACGTCAGACTGTTTCTCAGAGTGGTCTTACCTTTCTTTGTTCCTCAGCAGGACTGATATGGACCGTGACAGTCAATAAATAATTGACGTGTCAAATAAAGAGCTGTTTGAAGCTGGTTGTTCTCCTCTACTTAAGCTTTCAAAGGAAGCTTTAAAGTAGCTGAATGTTTAACTCTGTCATCCTGATGAATACATGAACTTAATGAAAAGTAAAGAGGTTGTCATGAAGGCGCAAGACTTTCTGTAGCTCCTGTGAAGGAACCTGAACATATCTTGGATTTAATGCTTCTTGAAGGCTGAGATCTCTTCTCCTCTGATCCCTCTGAGCTCAAAGTGAACCCAGAGTTTAATGCTGAACTCTGCATACTTCACATTTCTCCAGAGACCAGACTGAAAGATCAGGGCTTTGTGTAGGAGACTTTTCAGGTGTGTCACAGAGTTAGTAAAAGCAGATCAGGAATTCTTGCAAAAACGGAAAAGATGGAAAACCAAGTAAACACAATAAACTCAAGTACAGTTTTAACTTTACACTTTAAAGACACAAGTCATGCTTAAGTTGATGCTTATGACTACGTTATTATCCCCCAACATTTACAGACATGCACCAAAACCCCTGATTCTGAGACCTGGGCAATAAAAGAGCCAGAAAACAATGCCCAGGCAGCAAATTAATCCAAATCTCTCAAAATTTATATCCCAGGTTGGTAATTAGCATGGTTCGGCATCAGGAGTACTTACTGATATAATATCCCATAGTTTTACTGATAACATGAAGTCTGGTTTCCCCAACCTGTTAACAGATGGTGACCCCTCCCCCTGATTGTTTTGACCTTAATAATGAACCTTGTTGATTCTGTGTAGGGTTACCAATCTCAATACAACAGTGTCAACATTGTAAACGTAGTGCTAACTTTATCGTTGGTTTGCTAGTTGTTAGCATTCATTAATATAGCTTCTGTTTGAAAACAGAATTTCCGGTTTCATCATCAAAACATCACAAAGGATCTTTGGGAACAACACTAAAAACTCTAAATGTCAAAATACTAACAAGCAACAGAATGAAAAGAGAAGTAACATGCAGGCTCATGGCTGAATTCAGCAAAATTACTGCAAGCTTCAGGTTCCACACAACTTCAAGTATTTGTGTTACCACTTTATGACCCTGTTTACATGACAAGGCTAAAATTTGTGTTTACACGGAAACGCTCAGGAACTTAAAACGCTGTAGTACACATGTCAGGCCTGTAGATGGGGATATACCTGTAGGAGCCATATATACAACAATTGTTTAGAGGCTGAAGGAGAAGTGGGCTGATCATCTGGAGTTTATACTTAAAACTTCTTCACTGATTGCAGAAATGGTGCAACAGATGCACATTTTGTGGAAAGGCAGTCCGAAGTTTCAGCAGCACAAGAAAAAAACGATAGGTCACAGTTGTTGCTCAGTTCGCGCATGGCACAGTGACAGTTAACTGTGCACGTGCAGAGCTTAGGGTGACGTCAGCGTTGTCACTGAAAGCAAAGGTTTACTATTCACATAGAAACGGTGGAATTCCACTCCAGAGGCTGTTTTCGAAAGGTTGCAAGGTTGCAGGCTGAAACGCAACAATATTGTTGTCATGTCAGCGGGTCCTAAGACACTAGGTGGCCTACTTCAGTCAATAACATAAAACAAGACAATACATCAAAGTCGCGTGACATTTAATGTTTACTTGTTCTTCTTAGTTACGTCTAGTGACATCCAGAATAAGTGACCAACATCATATCTATGTACTTATACTCTCTGTAAAATATTGTTGACAAAGAAAACCTGTAAAGTCTACTTAAGGAATTGACAAAAGGCTAAATGCCCTCAAACTCCTCTGTGGAGAAAAAATACTGTCTCTATATATCAATACTTTTAACATACATGTAAATTATCTGTTACAAAGTCACTTAGATTTAAAAAGACTCTTTTTTATTCAAATAGTCCTCATAATGAATAACAGCTGGTGTTAACAGCCTGCACCATTTCAGATTCTCAAAGTCAAACAGCTTTTTAAAAAGCTTCAAAGAAAGACACCACAAAGCAAAAGTCCTAACAACCTTTCTCCTGCAGAGCTTGTAGAGTTAAAGAAATCTTGTCCTGGTTCCTCTGTACCTCTGAAGGTCTTTCAAGGTCTCAAGTGTCCTGTGACAGAAGCTGCTAACAGGTGCTTTGATCCTCACCGGTTGTTCATGTTGATCTGTGGCGTCAGTTTGAGTCAGAAGTGTGTGAAAACACACCGCCTTCTTTCAGAGGTAAACAGGAGTTAAATTGAGCTGTTTGGAGGAGCTGAGTTATGCTCTGACATTTGGAAAGATTTCCCTCTCCCACAATCCTCCTGAATGAAAAGAACATTAGCCACACGCTGCACCAAAAACACAGCA
>RPOG01002636.1:43621-85977 GCA_008086565.1 Thalassoma bifasciatum | reverse complement strand
TGTTTTGGTTCCTCAAACCCCCAAAATGTCAGGTGGTGCAACCGTCCTGACAAGTATCCACAGTAATTAAACTCTAAAAATTGAATGTCACTTATTGTAAATGGAAATTAAAAATACAGTGGCATTATTTTATGCTTGAACCTTTTTAAATAAAACATTCTTTGCAAATAAAAAGAATTTTAAAGCTGTTGAGAAATGTCAAAAACTTTTGTCCCGTAATTTTCACCTTGTCAAATGTCAGGGTGGTGCAACCGTAACATTAGACTTTTATTTTAAAGTGAAGAGAATAAAACAGGAAACAGGAAACTGCATCAGCCAGAGGAGCCCAAATGACATTTGTGACCAAGTGGAAAAGTTTGTAGATTTCTCTGAAATACTGATAAAAAAGGTTTTTCCGAAATGTAATTTTAAAAATGTTATTATACCTAAAATGTAAAAAACAGCATTTAGCCTGAAATGTAATAACGGCAAAAGGAAAAGTTATCAGCACCTGTTTCATCATTGACTTATTATATTTTGGGTTTTATTACTTATTTTTACACATTTCTGGCTCAGCACTTTTGTTACATTATCAACAATTTTACTACACTTCTGGTAATTGTTGCACTGTTTTTATGACATTTCAGGTCTTTGTTACAAATTGGGCTCTAAATAGGCAATATATATTATATAACCTTCATATTTATGGGGTCAGAGGTCAGTAAGAGGTGGGCCACAAACATTTAGTGAGACGTAAAAGTGGGCCCCGAGATAGAAAAGGTTGGAAACTGCTGCACTAAAATCTTTTCCAACCTCTGATTTAAGCGTTTCTGTCCAGTTTTTGTTTGCTGGTTGAAACACAAAGTTCTGGTTCTGGTGCAGCAAAGGTGACAGTGAGCATGTGCAGTAAAGGTGCAGTACGTATAATAACCATGCAGTACCTCGCTCTCACTACACTCTCCGGGGTCGTCGCCGTGAACGGTCATCTGGTAGCGAGCGTACAGCGCCGCAGACTGCTCATAGGACGCCGCGAACTGAGGGTCCTCAAAGCTGACGGGCACTAGCCTCACCTTCAAGCACAGGGTGAGGGGGGGGGAGAAGGGGGAGGGGTTTATTAGGGGGTGAGAGTCAACACAAAGACGACGGTGAGGAGTTAAAGAGAAGGAGGAAAAACTCTGACAGAGCAGGAACCAGGAACAGAAAACAGAGTTATACAAACGCTCTGGCATGTTCAGGGTTCACTTCAGTCTCCGCGTCCTCGGGGCATCATGGGAAAAAAAAAACAACAACAACAGCACAGCACGTCTGTTCCCAGTTTGGAGATTGATTCAGAGCTTTTATCAGATGGTTGCACACATGAATGCAAGAAAACAACGAGGAGCAGAGACTGAAGCTCAGGGACGGGAAGACGTCAGGAGGCTTGAGGATGAGGCTAGTGCACGACCACGGAGACGACCACGGAGACGACCACGGAGACGACCACGGAGACGACCACGGAGACGACCACGGAGACGACCACGGAGACGACCACGGAGACGACCACGGAGACGACCACGGAGACGACCACGGAGAGTTTACGCACTCAGACTTCACACGCTGTTTTTAAAATACTAAAACTAAGGATGTAGATTTAGCCACTGATCAAACGTTGTGAATGTGTCGTGCAAACATCTGCACAGAAAAATAAAGTTTTGCATCATTGACCCACAAAGACTCCATCAGGGCGTAAAGGGGGGGGGGGTACACGTGCCCCCGCCCCCCTCAAAAACCGACACAGCCAGAGAAAAACGACCGAGGATCAACTCAGACACCTGCAGAAACAGCTCTGAACCACGACGGACAGAAACATTTTCTCCTACATTTCCTCTTTTTCTTCTGCTCAAAACAACACCTGAGCTTTTTACACCCCCCCCCCCCCCCCAATTTTTACTTTTTACACCCAACACCCCCATTTTTACTCCTCCACCTTCTGCTGCTGTGTGGAGGGAAAAGTGTTTTTATTATGCAATTAAAAAATGAATCTGAGAACAAAAAACAAATTTTGTGTTTCTCATAAATGTGACTCCATTATCACAGAATTCATGAATTGTAATTCAGAAATTAAAACTCTCTATCTCAAATATCAACTTTTTTTTATTACTCTGAATAAAATATCACAAAAGTTTCAAGATTTTATCCCAAAATTATCACTTTTGATCTCGTAATTTCAACTTTTTTTCATAACTTTGGCCAAATAATTTCAAAATTATGAATTCATCTCAAAATTAGTCTTTTTTTCATAACTTTAACTGTATAATCCCACAATTCTGACTTTTTGTTCAACAATTATTACTTTTATTGAGAAAAAATTAACATTTTTCACATAACTTTGACTGTATTATCCCAAAGTTATGACTTTCTATCCAAAAACCACGAGTATTTATCTCAAAATTTTACTTTTTCAACTTTTACGATATAGTAACAAAATTTCGTGTACTGTATCTCAAAATCTGAAATTTTTTTCTCATAACTTTGACTTTATCACAAAAAAATTGACAAACTATCTCAAATTTTTAACTTTTTTTTAAAACTTTGACTATATTATCACAAAAGTTTGACTTTTTATCCCAAAGTTTTGAGTTTTTTTCATAACTTTGACTGCATTATCACAAAACTTTGACTTTCTAATCAGACTTTCTTGGCTTCCTGCATCTTTTAGTTAGAAATCCAAATTAGTTTTGATCTCAAGCTTGTTATTTTTTTTTTGCATAATAAAGAAACAAATTTCCCTCCAAATTTCTGCTCTAAGAGGAGGAAACTGAGCTGATGTAGGAACATTTTAACCCTGTTTGTGAGATAAAACAAACAATATAGTCTTGATATAGGAGGGTTGATGTCGTATAGACCCCCCCCCCNCCACCTGACATGGAAATTGTTCCAGTCACCAATGAAGTGAAAAAACCTTTTTTATCAGTATTTCAGAGAAATCTACAAACTTTTCCACTTGGTCACAAATGTCATTTGGGCTCCTCTGGCTGATGCAGTTTCCTGTTTCCTGTTTTATTCTCTTCACTTTAAAATAAAAGTCTAATGTTACGGTTACACCACCCTGACATTTGACAAGGTGAAAATTACGGGACAAAAGTTTTTGACATTTCTCAACAGCTTTAAAATTCTTTTTATTAGCAAAGAATGTTTTATTTAAAAAGGTTGAAGCATAAAATAATGCCACTGTATTTTTAATTTCCATTCACAATAACTGACATTCAATTTTTAGAGTTTAATTACTGTGGATACTTGTCAGGACGGTTGCACCACCTGACATTTTGGGGGTTTGAGGAACCAAAACACAAAAAAACATGTTATATTTTAATAGTTTAAAGATGTGTTCAAATAACACAGGTTTCATAGAATAAAGAAATACATGTGATGAAATACTCAATTCCTGATGGAAGGAAATATTACACTCAGACACAAAAAAAGGGGACGTCACGCTCTTGTGTTTTTTTTGATTATTAAGAAAACGTTAAATCAAACCTGAGACTCCTGGGACAGAAACAGTTCTGGTTATTTCTGAGTCAGTTTCTGAAACATCCTCAGGCGTCTTTTCATTAACCGCCGCCGCCACAAACCCCGGGACGGCGAGGACAGAGCAGCTGAGCCTCGTTTGTTTGAGTTGGAGCTCGCCGTGTTTCTCTCATGACCACTTGGCGTGTTGGACGCGAGGTCTCTGACTTGACAGCGGCGCTTTAAAGAGGAGCGTTCTGATTGGTCGTAGACGTATTTGTACAGGCTGGGATCGTTTCAGAGAGCAAACACCGCAGGATGTGGACGCAGCGTGGAAATGAGGCCGGAGAAATTCTCATAACGGCGGTGAAACTTAACGCCGCCGCTCTGACACTCGACCTCTTTAAGACTCTGTTCAAATAACCACAGAAAAAAAAGAAACAGCAGCTTTTGTTCGACTTAATTAAAAAGAAAGACGACAGTTTAGAGAAGCTTTGGGTCCAGATTTAACGTTTTATATTCACAGATTCAGAGAAAACACAAACATGAGGAAAGAGGAGACAGAAAAACACAAAACTGAAATAAAAACAAGAATCAGTTAAATTTATTTAAACTCAAAAATGTATTTTTATATTAAAAAAAGTCACATTCACCAGAAAAGACCACAAAACCTGAGCCTTAGCCTTTAGCTTCTGTTTTAGCCTTTAGCTCCTGATTTAGCCTTTAGCTCCTGTTTTAGTCTTTAGCTCCTGTTTTAGCCTTTAGCTCCTGTTTTAGCCTTTAGCTCCTGTTTTAGACTTTAGCTCCTGTTTTAGCCTTTAGATCCTGTTTTAGCCTTAAGCTCCTGTTTTAGCCTATAGCTCCTGATTTAGCCTTTAGCTCCTGTTTTAACCTTTAGCTCCTGTTTTAGCCATTAGCTCCTGTTTTAGCCTTTAGCTCCTGTTTTAGCCTTTAGCTCCTGTTTTAGCTTTAGCTCCTGTTTTAGCCTTTAGCTCCTGTTTTAGCCTTTAGCTCCTGTTTTAGCCTTTAGCTCCTGTTTAAGCCTTTAGTTCCTGTAAATCGGAAATCGAGGACAAAATCGGAAATTTTCCTGTTTTAGCCTTTAGCTCCTGTTTTAGCTTTAGCTCCTGATTTAGCCTTTAGCTCCTGTTTTAGCTCCTGTTTTAGCCTTTAACTCCTGTTTAAGCCTTTAGCTCCTGTTTTAGCCTTTAGCTCCTGTTTTAGACTTTAGCTCCTGTTTTAGCCTTTAGCTCTCGACTGAAACAACAGTTTGTTTTCAGAGTTCGAGAAGTTTAAAAATGAGGAAATTGTGTCACTGCAAAACTTTATTTTCAAGTCTTATAATTTGTTAAAATGTCTTTTTTACTCAGTAAGAGCCATAAACACCAGACCAGTTCATTAAAGATTTTATTTTAAGTCATTTAAAGACAAAAATTAAGTCTGAATTTCTTGTAACAAGTCAAAAAAATCTGCCAAAGGGGTAAAAAAAAGTTTCTTGTATTAAAACATCATTTGTTTTTTTTCATTTGTTTCCAATCAGACGTCATTTTCCTGTTTTATCCTTTGAAATACGACATGTTAATGAAGTTGTCAGTTGAATGTGGCTCTTACCAAGTATTTAAAGACAGTTTTCACTGAAAATAAGACACAAACTCTTGTTATTATAGTTCAGTTTTTGCAGAGAGAAGAGGTGAAACAGCTCCAGTCTTTCTCTGGTCTCACTCTGACCCCTGGTGGCGTTTGAAAGAACTACATCTGAATTTAACACCAGGGTGGATTTATTCATCAAACATCTCTTTTTCTTTTTCTCTTCCTGGGAAGTTTTCCAGAAGCTGATTTAAATAAAGTTTCTCTGTCTCTGCTCCTGTTTCCTGATCATATTTATTCATAAAACCGTCGGTGGTGACCTGCAGAGTCGCAGCGTGACACGTTTTACAGATGTGAGCTCCAGCTGCAGCAAACATCCATCATCTCGTCCTGGTGTGAAAAACTCAGCATGAGATCGATTCATTAAAACGGTTTTTCATCCAGACTCAGAGATTAATGTTTGAAAAGAAGCAGGAATCAGTTATCGAGGATGTTATTAACCTTTTTCTGCAGGATTACAGGGAACTTAGTGAAACTGAGATGATAACTGCAGACAAAATAATCCAATTAAAGAGAGAGCAGCTCTGAATGATGTGGTCTCAGGGGCGGATCCAGAAAAGCATTTATGGGGGGGTCAGAGAGGGGCAGTCAATTTCTTAAGTGGTGTGAATCTGTCAGAAGTCTATGTTTTGGATTAATTCCACATAAGGGTGACTTTTTATTTAAGAATTTTGACTTTGTTATCTCAAATAATTAACTTTTTCTCATAATTTTGACGTTTAAAACTCAAAATTTTACTATGTATCCCCAAATTCAGACTTTTATTTAAGCATTTTGAATTTGATATTTCAAACTTTTGAATTTTGAAATCAAAACTTGTCTATTGCCTTAAAATTTTAACTTTTCTATCTCAACATTTTGAGTCTTTATTTCAGAATTTTGAATCTGATTACTCAAATTATTGACTTTAAATCTCATAATTCTATTATTTATCTCAAAAATTTTAACTTTTTCATCTCCAATTATTGACTTTAGTCCCATAATTTTTACATTTCATTTCAAAATTTTGACTTTTTATTTCAGAATGTTGACTCTGTTATTTCAAATAATTAACTTTTTCTCATAATTTTGAGTTTTAAAACTCAAAATTTGGGCTTTTAAACTCAAATTTTTTATTATGTATCCCGAAATTCAGACTTTTATTTAAGCATTTTGAATTTGATATTTCAAACTTTTGACTTCTGAAATCAAAAATTGACTATTGCCTCAAAATTTTAACTTTTTCATCTCGAATTATTGACTTTAATTCCATAATTTTTACATTTCATTTCAAAATTTTGACTTTTATTTCAGACTGTTGACTGTAATATCTGAAACTTTGACTTTTATATCATTATTTTGACTTTTTCACCTCCAAAATGTTGTTTGTTTGGGTTTTTTCGCACAGAATCTCAACTTATTTCTCCTCATTTTGACTTTTAAGCTCAAAATTTTACCCTGTATCCCCAAATTCAGACTTTTATTTAAGCATTTTGAATTTGATTACTCAAATTATTGACTTTTAATCTCATAATTCTATTATTTATCTCAAAATTTTAACTTTTTCATCTCAAATTATTGACTTTTATCCATAATATTAACACTTCATTTCATTATTTTGACTTTTTCATCTCAAATTTTTTTTTGTTTGGGTGTTTTTAGCACAGAATCTCATCTTATTTCTCCTTATTTTGACTTTTCAACTCAAAATTTGCTTTGCTTTATCTCATAATTTCACCTCATTTCTCATAATTGTGTCTCAAAGTGAATTTCTCTCGTCTTAAACTCTTTTATTTCTTCATGGTTCTTCCATTTTTTGACAGATGGTTTATTATTTTCTCTCAGTCAAACTGTGTTGCTCTAAACTCTCTGTCTCTTCACGTCGCTGTGTTTCAGTGAAAACTGTCCTGGGGGGCAGATGTTGGAGATGGGGGGGGGGGGGGGTGATGTCACGTTGTTTCATTCACTGTAGTTGTTAATTCATGGATGAGTCTGATGAGGTTTAACTTTTCTTAGAGTTAAACCTTTTTAACTGGGGTGGTAACAGGGGCTTTGTTTTATGGGGGCAGCTGCCTCCCTATGCCCCCCCCTTAACCCTGCCACTGTGTGATCTGGGGGGTTTGTAGATACGACTCAGACTCATCTGGCTCAAATCTGGGTGAAAAAGCAGGTTTGACGTCAGAGCAGCAGCTTCAGCTAAAGCCCCTGATCCTCGTCTGTCAGAGCCAGAACTTCATTTCCACTCTTCGTGGTTGTGGTGTCACCGAGGGAGGGGGGTAACTGGGTAACTGGGTAACTGGACCCAGTTTGTGCGGTTGAACTCAAACTGGAAGGAGACGCTTTTTCCACTCGGTGAAGTCACTGGACGAGAGCTCGACCAAATCAGATTTATACAAAGAGAATTCAAACATGATGGAGACTGAAAACAACGAGGTGACGTCTGAGTGCAATATTTCCTTCCATCATGAATTGAGTATTTCATCACATGTATTTCTTTATTCTATGAAACCTGTGTTATTTGAACACATCTTTAAACTATTAAAATATAACATGTTTTTTTGTGTTTTGGTTCCTCAAACCCCCAAAATGTCAGGTGGTGCAACCGTCCTGACAAGTATCCACAGTAATTAAACTCTAAAAATTGAATGTCAGTTATTGTAAATGGAAATTAAAAATACAGTGGCATTATTTTATGCTTCAACCTTTTTAAATAAAACATTCTTTGCAAATAAAAANTTTTTTCACTTCATTGGTGACTGGAACAATTTCCATGTCAGGTGGAACAACCAATGTAATAATGTGAAATGTTATTTTAACATCAAATTATTGATCTTATTCACAAATAAAAGAAATGAAACACACAAAATGAAAATGTATGAGTCACTACAGACACTTGAGAGATACTTGCCAATAATTTCACACAGAAAAAATAACAGGAACATATAAATATATTTTCATATATTTGGTTGCACCACCTGACATTTTTGGGTGCTCAAATTAAAAATACTAAAAAACAATGAACCTAAAAACTTAGAAATGTTGGTCAACTACTGAAATCTGTTAGAAAACTTAATTCTTCTCTCAGAAATTATGTTTTTTAGACCCTCTTTTTGTCATTGACCCAGAAAGAGGATAATAAATAAAGTTTGTCTCTCTCACCTCCAGACAGTGGGACCAGCTCTCGGGCACAGACTCACTGATGAAATCCTCCAGGGGTTTGGGCTGGTTGCTCTGGGGGGGGGCGGTGGGTGTGGGGGAGACGATGGGTGAGGCTCCGTCGTTGTGTCTCATCTGCTCCTTCTGGAGGCGCCGCTCCTTCCTCAGCTCCTTCGCCTTTCGACATGGCGGCCTGCTGGCGTCCGCTCCCACGCCTGAAAATCACAGAGTGAAGCTTTAAAACCATTTCAGACAGAAGAGAGAAGAGAAGGAGGAGAAACAGCTCTGTACGCTCTAGAGCTGAACGGTTTCAGAAAAAGATCTTATTGTGATTTTTCTGACAGATACAGCGATTTCAATTAGATTCACGATTTTCTTTAAATCAAACTTAAGTGAAGTTTTCACAATTTACAGTAACATTTACAAACTTGACAGAAAATTACATCAAACCATTGAAACATCAAAAAGCTTTTACTCTAATGTGAGGATGAAAATTAAAACTGAAGGTAAGAATTGTTTCAAACTTTGAGATAAAAGGTCAATATTTTCATATGAAAAGTGGAAATTTTGAGAAATAAAGACAAAATTCTGAGACAAAAAGTCAAAAAACTTCCAGAGTTTAAGAAATTAATTTAACATTATGTGAAAAAAGTCCAAACTTTCTCATTTAACGTCAAAACTTTTTAGATGACAAAAGTCTAAGATAAAAAAAAATCTACGTTTTTGAAAAAAAGGCAACGTTTGAGATAAAAATTTGAAATAAAAATTCAAAACTCTAAGATTTAAGTCAAAATTATACAAAATAAATACAAAATAAGGCAAAATAACAAAATAAGGCAAAAAAAACAAAATAAAAAGAAGATTTTTAGATAAATAGTCTAATTTTGACTTTTCTCAAAACCAAGTCTTACACCTTTTCTTGTTATTTCTAAACCGGACTTTTTAAATTGTATTTTTAGTTATAAAAACTGAAGAACATAAACAGCTATCTTTGACTCTTAACTTTCAAAAATAATGAATTGCAAAATATCCTTAATTGTGTCAAGTTAAATAAAATAAAATCAACATCAATCCCAAAGAAAAAAGTATTTTTCCCACAGTCTCTCACTCAAAGACAGGTGTGTGTGAAACAGCTGATATAACAGATCCTGGGTCAGTCAGGAGCAGGAAAAAATCACAGCTTTAACGATCACATGATCACCATGTTTGAAATAGAGATTTCGATCAGAAAACGATAAATCGTTCAACCCTAGTAGGCACCGCTAGTGTAAGTAGGCGGTTTGGAAAACAGCCTTAAACTCAGGCCCCCTGGGGTGGATCCTGACAGACAGGAAGTGACAGCGCTGATACCACGAGCCTTTACCTTTACCTGGCCAATAATGATCCTTACAGTTCATCACACAACACAGAGTCAGAGCACAGGTGTCAGAAAAGAGTTAAACCCGACTGCAAGATATCTGAGAAGAACATATTACAAAGTTTTCAAACATTAAAAAGAAAATACAACTTAGAAAAGTTAGTTTTTTTTAGATATCTACAGTTACGACAACATATTTCAAAAGAATTTGGGAAGAAAGATTCAATTACAGAAACTAACAGAGTAATACAATTGGTCATACAGGCATATTTAAATCATGCATTATTGAATCACCCATTTCAAAATTGTACCATGAGATTGGAGAAGGCAGAGAAAATACCACACACTATATCAAAATAAATAACTAAACAGCAATGGGAAAACATATGTCAGAATACTTTTTCCACGACTTGTCCCATGTATTGGCGTGAATTTGCATGGAAGAATCTTTATTTTATCACTCCTAAAATGGAAAAATATTCTGTGTCTAAAAGTCATTCCTGTTGGAGAAAATGTGGAAGTGATGGAGCAGATCACCACCATGTTTTTTGGAGTTGTCCAACTCTACTTCTGTTTTGGCGAGAAATATTAAAAATTATGGAACGTATTCTGGGAACATCAGTTCAGTTAAATTTCACTTTTCTTTATTTGGGCGACCTGCCACATGATATAAGCAAAGACACTAAATATCTTTTAAAAATATTTATCATTGCTGCTAAGAAAGTTATCACCCGTAAATGGCTACAGGCGGAAGCACCTACATTACAAAATTGGATAGAAATTATAAAAGAAATTCATGAAATGGAAAAAATGACTTTTTTATGAAGATTAAGAAGAGATTTGTATATTTCAAGATGGGAAAAAATTGACACTTTATTTTGGAATAGTTGAGGTGGAGGGTGTCTGCGAAAACAGAACCATTTAACATTTCATCAGAACATTAATTTATGAAAATACTGTAGAAAACCTACGACTGTTAAACTCCTCGGCAGCTGTGAACATTTCAGACCTGGCAACGTTTTGATGTTCTTGTATCTGTTTTTTATTTTTCATGTTACGTTTCTTTTCTGTCTGTGCTGTTCTTAAATGAAAAGAGTTAAACCCAAAACCAGAGACGACTGTTGGGTTAGAGAAGAGCTCAGCGTTCCTGCACTCAGAGCTGTTTCATGAGAAAGTTCATCATTTTACTGTCAGAGTTGGATTATTAAACAGGCTGAAAGAGTTTGACTCTGTGGATAAATGAGACTTTATTCTGCTATATTCTGTGTATTCCTCTGATGTCACGACATTCTGGAACCCTCTGCCTCTGACGTCACACAACATTCCGGAACCCTCTGCCTTTGATGTCACACAACATTCCGGAACCCTCTGCCTTTGATGTCAAAATATCCTGGAACTCTCTGCCTTTGATGTCACAACATTCTAGAACTCTCTGCCTTTGATGTCACAACATTCTAGAACTCTCTGCCTTTGATGTCACAACATTCTAGAACTCTCTCCCTTTGATGTCACACAACATTCCGGAACCCTCTGCCTTTGATGTCACACAACATTCCGGAACCCTCTGCCTTTGATGTCACACAACATTCCGGAACCCTCTGCCTTTGATGTCACAACATTCTAGAACTCTCTCCCTTTGATAAAGAAATAAGTTCATCTCCTCATTTTACTGTCAGAGTTGGATTATTAAACAGGCTGAAAGAGTTTGACTCTGTGGATAAACGAGACTTTATTCTGCTTTATTCTGCTCTGACTGTGTGGATAAAAAGTTTATTCTGCTCTGACTGTGTGGATAAAAAGTTGATTCTGCTCTGACTGTGTGGATAAAAAGTTTATTCTGCTCTGAAATGAAACTTTTCCTCCTCCATGATGCGTCCAGCTGCTCCTAAAGCTGCTGGGATTTGTTGGAGCAGCTCTGCACGCCATTTCTACACTTCCTCTTTTTCCTCTCTCAACACCAGCTACAGGACTCTGCCCCCCCCCCCCAANCATGTACTACACACACACACACACACACACACTCTCTGAAACCAGCAGGCCTCTGTGCTGCATGTAAACACGTCCACACGGACACATAAACACGCTGATATGTTCCAGCTTCATGTTACACAGACGCCTGAAACAGCTGCAGTTCAACCCCACACCAGCAGGGGGCAGCGACACAGACAAACTCTTAAGACTGAGGCCTTTTTTCAAACCAAACCCTTCACCCTATCCTCGGTGATTGAGTTCCCTCTGTCAGACACTCTCGGCTGTGTGAAGCACTTGATACTTGATATATCACGGTTGTTGCACGTGGGATGTATAAAATGACTTTATCGCGACCATCGAGTATAAAATGTCAGGTAAATGTTTTGTAACGTAAGTATGTCATTCTCTTCTTAGTTGCGCTTCTTTAACTCTCATGACCAAATCTTATAAATTTTATAAATGTGACACATTCAGTCAGATTAATTCATCTGAATGACTAAAAACATGTAACTATATCAAGTGTGTTTTGGAATAAAAGGTTTTTCAAACTTAACCTGATTTTGATGTTTACTGTTTTGGCTGCAAACGTGAGAAATCTGACTGAAAGGTCTGTTTTTGAATCATCATACCGGTTTCATTTCATTAACTAAAGGGTTGAATTCAAGGGCGTCAGTTTGTTTTGAAAAGTGGGGGGGACAATAACTATTTGCAAAATGATTTCTGAGAGGTTCTGAGGATGATGACGACTTAAAGTAAGGCTTTATTAAAATGCATCTACCCTCCTGTTTGCAGTGGATCAGTTTCACCTGAGACTCTGATAGTTCATGATAAATGTGAAGCAGATGTTTTTTTAATCCCTGTGCAGAGCGACCACAGTTCCTCTGATTATATGAATCTGGTCTGAGTATCTTTTTAACTCCAGGTGGTTATGTTCTTTTCTTGATCATTTTCTGTTCAAAAATGCTTCAGACAGCGTTGGATTTCTAAACAAGGTTTTTAACAGCTCTTTGGAGTTGAAGGAGACTCTACGCGCCGCTATGTCATCAGTAAACAGGATATAAACAGTGGTGATTACTCTGAGACTGCAAAGGAAGCTCAGCTTCCCCTGAAACAGAAGAATAAAGTGGTGAACTATTTACTGCTGTGTGAACATTTCACTGACTATTTGTGCGTAAGAACGCGTTCATCTTTAGCTCAGAATCAGCGACTTATCACAGGAAACAGACACGACTTCATTTTCATTTCTCCCTGCAGCTCCAGAGCTTTCAGACGCTGAGCTTCTACAGAATTTAATGCGGCAGCAGGAAGTGGGTTGTTCCACTGTGTGAAACTGGACGGTCATTAATTAAATACTGAGCTTTGTCCCGCCCATCAGCTCAGCTTCTACGGGGGTCTATGGAGCAGTGGGCGGGGCCTGACGCTCGGCTTCTGCATGATGATTGGATGATCTGTCTGAGGCGAATCCCTTTTTGATTGACAGCAGAATGAACGAATCAGTGATCTTAAAGTATAAACTTCCACCGGATCGAAGTCTGTCATTCTGTTGTTCTGAACTGATGCGGAGACTTTACCGAGCCGCAGATACTTTATCTTTGTTAAAAACGTCTAGAAACAGACGGACACAGCTCAGGCTGTGAATACGTGGCTGCAGAGGAAGCTGGTATAAATGCACAGCGCTGACACGTTTTGAGTGTGTATGAAGGGTTAGTTACACATGAAGGGGGCAAACTGACGTCTGGCAAAAAGTGGGGGGGACATGTCCCACCTGTTCCCCCCCTAAACTGACGCCTATGGTTGAATTGAACATTCGATATGGTAATTTACAAGAGAAATCAAAATATTGAGATATATATTGTGTATCACGATAGAGCCAAAAAATATTGAGGTGCTGGTTTTAGGTCATATCATGCAGCCCTAATTTCAACATGAAAAACTTCCATGAGGGGGGGGTCATGTTATTGTGGGCGTCTGCAGGAAGGGGGAATAAAAACTAAATTTAGTCCCTAGTTCCTGCTGTAGGAAAGCACCTGTTGCAGATTTGTCAACATTTGAGTTCAAAAAAAGTCAAAAACAAAATACTTTCAGCGTATTTTAACAACACTGTTTCCTCGAATCCTCAAACTGGGAAACAGAAACACGTCTGTGAGTTGAACGTTCTGCAGAAACTGGATCCTCTGTGTGTTTGTGTGTTTGAGTGTTTGAGTTTCCTGCTGCAGGAGTTAAACCCACATCTGTAAAACTCTCAGTCACAAATCTGGAAGAGAAATGTGTCCAGGTGTTTTCTGTTGGAGGTGGAAGAAACAGTTTGTAGTAAATCCTCTTCACGTCCTCTCTGAGAAAGTTGTGTCTGTGTGTTAGAGTGTGAAAGAACCAGGACTGAACGTCTCAGAGAAAATCTGACTGTGATGGACGCTGCTTTATCTCCTGGTTCTGCCTTTGTTTATGTTTCTGAGAGCTGGCTGTGAGCACTTCCTGTTCTGGACGTTTAATAAAGAGATAAGATCCAAGCAGACGCTGCAGCAGAAACTGGATCTGAGAGCAGGTCCACACTGACACACGCTGGTGAAAATAAACTCTCACCTGCTTTAGGAGCTGCCGTTCTCCCGCCGTCAGGAACAGACGCCTGCTCCTTTCTGGAAGTTTCCGAGCTGGTGGGAGCGGCGTCTTCTTTCTGAGCCTCCGTGATGTCGGGACAATCAGCTGTTTCTGTCTTCAGCTCCATCACAGACGGACACTTCACCTCCACAGCTCGGCTCGGCTCACGGGGTCCAGCTTCTTCACACGCTGAGTCCATGGGCTCACCTGAGAGGTAAACAAGACACAGAGAAGGTCACACCTGAGAGGTAAACAAAAACAAGACACAGAGATGGTCACACCTGAGAGGTAAACAAGACACAGAGAAGGTCACACCTGAGAGGTAAACAAAAACAAGACACAGAGATGGTCACACCTGAGAGGTAAACAAGACACAGAGATGGTCACACCTGAGAGGTAAACAAAAACAAGACACAGAGATCCAGTGTGGACTCTCCATTACAAGACACAGAGATGGTCACACCTGAGAGGTAAACAAGACACAGAGATGGTCACACCTGAGAGGTAAACAAGACACAGAGATGGTCACACCTGAGAGGTAAACAAGACACAGAGAGGGTCACACCTGAGAGGTAAACAAGACACAGAGAGGGTCACACCTGAGAGGTAAACAAAAACAAGACACAGAGAAGGTCACACCTGAGGGTCAGAGGTCAAAGAGTCCAACAGTTTGAGATCATTTCTGCAAACTTTGGCTTAAATACAGACACTTTGCTATAAAACCTGAACAGGTAAAGATTGTCAGAGTGTCCAGGTTACACTAAGTGAGTTTAAAGTTGAGTTTTCATTGAAAAAACTATAAAATGAAAGAGTGAAAATCTATTATAATATATTTTTTTAAATGAATTGAGTGCAAAGAAATTAATTAACTGCAAACAAAAGTCATTTTCAATAAATGTATTCATATAAAGTTATAAAACAAAATATTTAAAAACAAAATAAGGTTTCAAAAAAGTTTAAAAAGATCAAAATAAAATAATGTTTATAAAAAATAAACAAGCTATCTGGAAAACAAGTAAAGTTTCAAAATGATAAATAAGGTATAAAAATATTTACGGTGCAAAAAAGTAACATAACAAATGAAATTTACAAATTTTCCCTCATGAAAGCATCAGATTTGATAATTATCCTCATACTGTTTATGTTCCAGCTCCATTAAGAACATTCTAGAAAGTTTCTCCTCTCAGAATCTTTTCACATGGTTCACAGACATTAAAGACAGAGAGCTCCGCCTCTGACATCACAACATTCCGGAACTCCCTCCCTCTGATGTCACACAACATTCCGGAACTCTCTGCCTTTGATGTCACACAACATTCCGGAACCCTCTGACATCAAAACATTCCGGAACCTTCAGCCTTTGATGTCACAACATTCTGGAACCCTCTGCCTCTGATGTCACAACATTCTGGAACCCTCTGCCTTTGATGTCACAACATTCTGGAACCCTCTGCCTTTGATGTCACACAACATTCCGGAACCCTCTGCCTTTGATGTAAAACAACATTCCGGAACCCTCTGACGTCAAAACATTCCGGAACCTTCTGCCTTTGATGTAAAACAACATTCCGGAACCCTCTGACATCAAAACATTCCGGAACCTTCAGCCTTTGATGTCACAACATTCTGGAACCCTCTGCCTCTGATGTCACAACATTCTGGAACCCTCTGCCTTTGATGTCACAACATTCTGGAACCCTCTGCCTCTGATGTCACAACATTCTGGAACTCTCTGCCTTTGATGTCACACAACATTCCGGAACCCTCTGCGTCTGATGTCACACAACATTCCAGAAGTCTCTGCCTCTGATGTCACGACATTCCGGAACCCTCTGCCTTTGATGTCACGACATTCTGGAACCCTCTGCCTTTGATGTCACAACATTCCGGAACCCTCTGCCTTTGATGTCACAACATTCCGGAACTCTCTGCCTTTGATGTCACAACATTCTGGAATCCTCTGCCTGTGGACGTCTGGGCGCCATTATCACCGTTCTTTCCGCTGTTTGAACATATTCTATTTGATATAATTGTACAGTTCATCCGAACTTACTCATTTTTTTTTCTTCAGATGGTTTTATCTTATTTTTAAGTTCTATTTTGTTGTTGTTTTCAGCCCATCTGTTCTTTTATGAAGCACTGGGTTGAGCATCAGTGAGGACAGAGATGTGTTTCAGGTCAAAGGACGATAATAAAAGTTACTTCCACCTCATCGTTGTCTCATATGACTGTAATAAAAACCAAACTCTCACCGTCGTCCTGATCTGGAGGTAACTCTCCTTTCGAGAGGAATTTGTTCATCTTCTTCAGGATCTTCTTGTGGGATTTGGAAGGTTGAAACTTCAGTGCGTGACATCTAAATAACACAGGAACAGAAAAACAGACTCAGTCTCATCCTTTTCCACTGGGTCTACACACACGTACAGTCACTACACAAACACGTTATTAAAATAATTCTGTGACTCGATGGGCGAACCCAACAATGATGGAGCTGTTACCTGATGGTGTACTGAGGACAGCAGGTTTTGTTCATTATGGGCTTGTAGACGTATTTCCCGCTCCTGCAGAAGAAGAAGGAAAAACAGAAAACCTTCATTAGAATAAATTTAAAAAAGTCTTTAATGATGTTTCTGGAGAAGACGTCAGCTCACCGCCTCCACCCTCGGTCGATCAGGTCTTGGTAATCCTGCACCGTCATGGTGTGAGACCACATCCCTGCAGACACAGAACACATGATTATAGAGAGAACACATATTTAATCACAGTGATACACAAATACCACACAGTAAAGTGAAGGTTCTGGAGTGGCCATCTCAGTCTCCTGACCTCAATATCATCAAACTTTTCATCAGGGTCATTTTAGAAGTTTCTGTTGTCGTTATTATTTTAAAAAGAGTAAACAAAGTTGTCTGTTATTAAACAATTTATCATTTTCATTTGTTGTGTCAGCTGTTTTTCACACGTGTGTCTTGGATGTAAAACCTTTTTTCCTTGGTCAACAACTTTAAAGATTGTACATGCACATTTTTTTTCAATTTTGAATCTTTATCTCAAAATGTCATCTTTTTGTCTCAAAAATGACTTTTTTATCTCACAGTTTCGCTCTTCTAGCTCCAAATTTTGTCTCTTAATCTCATATCTGACTTTTTGGCTCAAAATTTTTTTCTCTTTACTCAGAATTTTGACTTTAATATCTCAATACTTTGACTTTTTGTCTCACAACTGCAATTATTTACCTCAAAACTTTGTCTCTTAATGTAATAACTTGGACTTTTCAGCAAAATTTTTTTCTTTTGTCAAAGTTTTGTCTTTTTATCTCAGAATTTTGATGAATATACCTCGATGTTTTGACTGTATTATCTCAAAATATTGACTTTTTGTCTCCAATTCTGACTTCTTATTTCTTCAGTTTTTCTTTCAGCTTGAAACTTGACTTTCTCTTTATCTCAATATATGACTTTTTTTTTCCAAATTTCAACTTCAATTCCTCAAAGTTTTGACCATTAAATCAAATATTAACTTTTATCTTTTAAAACTTTGATTTTAATATCTTAGAATTTTGAGTATTATATCAAAATATTGACTTTTTAATGCAAAATTGTTAATAAACGGGTCAATGAGGTGACGTCCCCTTTTTTTGTGTCTGAGTGCAATATTTCCTTCCATCATGAATTGAGTATTTCATCACATGTATTTCTTTATTCTATGAAACCTGTGTTATTTGAACACATCTTTAAACTATTAAAATATAACATGTTTTTTTGTGTTTTGGTTCCTCAAACCCCCAAAATGTCAGGTGGTGCAACCGTCCTGACAAGTATCCACAGTAATTAAACTCTAAAAATTGAATGTCAGTTATTGTAAATGGAAATTAAAAATACAGTGGCATTATTTTATGCTTCAACCTTTTTAAATAAAACATTCTTTGCAAATAAAAAGAATTTTAAAGCTGTTGAGAAATGTAAAAAACTTTTGTCCCGTAATTTTCACCTTGTCAAATGTCAGGGTGGTGCAACCCTAACATTAGACTTTTATTTTAAAGTGAAGAGAATAAAACAGGAAACAGGAAACTGCATCAGCCAGAGGAGCCCAAATGACATTTGTGACCAAGTGGAAAAGTTTGTAGATTTCTCTGAAATACTGATAAAAAAGGTTTTTTCACTTCATTGGTGACTGGAACAATTTCCATGTCAGGTGGNACAACCAATGTAATAATGTGAAATGTTATTTTAACATCAAATTATTTATCTTATTCACAAATAAAAGAAATGAAACACACAAAATGAAAATGTATGAGTCACTACAGACACTTGAGAGATACTTGCCAATAATTTCACACAGAAAAAATAACAGGAACATATAAATATATTTTCATATATTTGGTTGCACCACCTGACACTTTTGGGTGCTCAAATTAAAAATACTAAAAAATAATGAACCTAAAAACTTTGAAATGTTGGTCAACTACTGAAATCTGTTAGAAAACATAATTCTTCTCTCAGAAATATGTTTTTATCCATTTTCAAAGATTGACCCAGATACAATTTTCATCTTTGCATTAGGGTAATAACTTTTGATGTTTCAATGGTTTGATGTAATTTTCTGTCAAGTTTGTTACTGTGAAAACTTCACTGAAGCTTGAATTGAAGAAAATCGTGAATCGAATTGAAATCACAATATCTGACAGAAAAATTGAGATTAGATTTTTTTCTAAAATTGTTCAGCCCTAGTCTTCACCAACACTAACTATGAGTGACAGAGAAGTTTTTGTGTTTTTATCAATATTCTCTGAGAAAAGGGAAAGAATCATAAATTCTGGGGTTTGTAAACTTTTGAGCACAACTTTATTCCCACAGATCCTCCAGGAACTGAGATCTGAGCTACAACTTTCAACTCCTGACCTTCTCCACTGCTGCCAAATATAATGTACACACACACACACACACACACACACACACACACACACACACACACACACACATACACACACACACACACACACTCGGACTGAAAACCCTTTGACTGATCTCAGTTTACATCCTGAAGAGCTGAGGGAATCCTCTAAACGCTGGTTCACACAACAAACCCCAGAGCTGAGGATGATTTTCAGGTCTCAGGAGGAAAAGTTTGGACGCAGAGAAAAATCCAGAAGAGTAAAAACATGAATCAGCGTTTACTGCAGGGGCCACAACATGAAAACTACTGTAATATCACTGAAAATATAGTTTAGGATGAATGGGATTAGATTTTTGGCTGCCAGTATTTTATAACTCATTTAGCTGATTATTGGTGTTTGTTTTTTTGTTTTTTTTTACAGACCTAATCAGTTATCACCTCTCTGTCATAGGGTTCATACTCACATTTGTTACATAATGTTCATTTTCTGTGCAAACTAAATGTAACAACATCCAGTGAGGAAGAGTGAGGAAACATAACCACTGTTATGATATGAACATATTACGTTATGTTATTATGTGTTATTTTATATTATCTTATGTTATACTATGGACATGACATGTAATGTTACACAATGTTGTGTTATTCTGTTACATTATATTATGAATATCTTAAATCACGAATATCTTATGTTGTGTTATGTTTTGTTATGTTATGCTCTGCTATGCAATGCTATTCTATGCTATGTTATGTTATGTTATGTTGTTATGTTATGTTATGTTATGCTATGCTATGCTATGTTATGTTATGCTATGTTGTAATGTTATGCTATGCTATGCTATGCTTTGCTTTGTTATGTTATGTTATGCTATGCTATGTTATGCCATGTTATGCTATGTTATGTTATGCCATGTTATGCTATGTTATGTTATGCTATGCTATGTTATGCCATGTTATGCTATGCTATGTTATGCCATGTTATGCTATGTTATGTTATGCCATGTTATGCTATGTTATGTTATGTTATGCTATGTTATGCCATGTTATGCTATGTTATGTTATGCCATGTTATGCTATGTTATGTTATGCTATGTTATGTCATGTTATGCTATGTTATGCTATGCTATGCTATCTTATGTTATGCTACGCTATGCTATGATATGCTTTGTTATGTTATGTTGTTATGTTATGCTATGCTATGTTACGTTGTGTTATGTTATGCTATGCTATGTTATGTTTTGTTATGTTGTTATGTTTTGTTATTTATGTTATGCTATGCTATGCTATGCTATGCTATGTAATGTTATATTATGTTATGTTATGCTATGCTATGCTATGCTATGTTGTAATGTTATGCTATGCTATGCTATGTTATGTTATGTTACATTATGCTATGCTTTGTTTTATGTTATGTTATGTTATGTTTTGTTATGCTTTGCTATGCTATGCTATGCTACGCCATGTTACGTTGCGTTACGTTAAGCTACGCTCTGCTATGTATGCAATGTTATGTTATGCTATGCTATGTTTTGTTGTGGTACGTTGAATTATATTCTGAACATGTTACGTTATTGACATGTTTTGTTATATTATGTAATGTTGTGAACCTGATACGTAATGTTATATAACTTTATGGTTGTTCATATTATTTTATTAATGAACATGTTATGTTACATGACATAATGTTATGGTATATTGTGTTGTGTTATGAACATGTTTCGTTATGTTATGTTATATTTTGTTATGTATGGTAAGTTATGTTTTGTTATTTATGGACATGTTATGTTATCTAATATTATATTATGTCATGTTGTTATGAAAGATAATAGTAATGTCATGTTATATTATGTACTTGTTACTCTGTGCACATCTTATTCATGCTTGAAGCAGCAGCTCAGTACATTATATCTATGAATGGTTATTGATCAGAATTTATTGATACCTTCTTTATCAATTCCTCCTGTGAATTTTCTGTGAACAAAAGTAACTTTACAGGTTTTTCTGTGTCAACATTTTATTGGGTTTATAATTAAATAAACATGAAATTGGTGAATGAATCTGGAAATCTCTGAGCGTAAATGAATGAAGGTGAATAGAAGTCTTACCTCAGGTGACATGGATGTTTTGTGTCATGTTTTATTGAGTGCAGGCAGCAGCAGCTGATAACAGCTGATAACATCTGATAACAGCTGATAACAGCTGATAACATCTGCAGCTGCTGGAAAAAGCAGCTCAAACTCACAGCTCATGGTCTGTTTTCAAAATAAGACGATAAGTTTAATCTTTGTGTGTAAACGTGTTGATGAGAGCAGAGGAAAAACAAACAGTGAGCTTTAAATCAATCAGCTCCTGGTTCAGTTTTTAACTTTCACAAACACACGTGGCGTCCTCCCTCCCCATGACGTAAGAAGGCCAGATTACGCCTCCTAACTTAGCGTATCCTGCAGCTCTGTCTGTGACCTCTGAGCCCTATCACTCACCGTAAACACTAATTATAGTCCGCCCGTCTCGCCCCTGCTCACCCCCCCCTCCGTAATGACACCAGGCTGAAAATCCTCGTCCAGCGTTTTTTTTATAGCTCTGAATCAAAGTCTAAACTCCAAACATCCTGTCACAGTGACCTGGCTCACCTCAGGTGAACTCCCACTCAGGTGAGAGGAAGCTCAGAGGAGATATTCACACCTTCACCAGGACTTCAGGAACTTCATCAAATCAAAAAACACCACAGAGATTATCCTTAAATCAGTAAAACTGCTGCTGTAAATGAAAAAGAATTAAAGGTGTGTGTGATTTTCCCTCAGGTGAGCAGAGTCTTTTCTCATTAAACTGAACAAACACTGTTTAAATAACAAACAGTAAACAAACTAAAATCTGAGGCTAATTGAAAAAACTCATGTTTGTGTTGTTGTTCAGCTTCACTCACATTATATCAGAGCATCATTATATTAGTAAAAAATATATATGTTGTATGGAAAAGGCAAAATTTGAAATAAAAGTGTTTTGTGGCCTTATTAGAGTTATTTTGTGACACCATTAAAATGATTTGTGATGTTAATAGAGTGTTTAGTGGTCTTTTGTGTTGTTATTTCAGTATTTTGTAGTGTTGTTGGAGTGTTTTGTGTTGTTTTGTGGTGTTATTTTAATGTTTTACAGTGCTAAAAGAGTGTTTTGTGTTGTGATTAGAGTCTTTTGAGGTGTTATTAGAGTGTTTTGTAGAGTTTTGTGCTGTTTTGCAGGATGAAGCTGGAGGTTAAAGCAGAATTATTAATCTGAATGTAGTTTTGTGGTGTTAATAGAATACTCTGACGCATTATTAGAGTGTTTTTATCTGTTTTGAGGTGTTACTAGAGTATTTTCTGATATTACAATATAAGAGTTTGTGTTATTGTAGTGTTTTGTGGTGTTATTAGAATATTTTGAGTTGTTAGACAGGATGAAGCTCGAGGCTTGAAGCAGAATTAATAACCTGAGTGTAGTTTTGTGGTGTTAATAGAATATTTTGAGGTGTTATTAGAATATTTTGTGGTGTTATTAGAGTGTTTTGTGGTGTTATTACAATATTTTGAGGTGTTATTATGGTGTTTTGTAGTGTTATTAGAATATTTTGAGTGTTTTATGTAGTTATTGGGTTGTTTTTGTGGTGTTTTGAGTTTTTAGACAGGATGAAGTTGGAGGCTAGATGCAGAATTAATAACCTGAGTGTAGTTTTGTGGTGTTAATAGAACATTTTGAGGTGTTATTAGAGTGTTTTGAGGTGTTGTTAGAGTGTTTTGAGGTGTTATTAGAGTGTTTCGAGGTGTTAATAGAATATTTTGAGATATTATTAGAGTGTTTTGTGGTGTTATTAGAATATTTTGAGGTGTTTTTTTGTGTGTTTTGAGGTTTAATTAGAATATTTTGAGTGTTTTATGTAGTTATTGTGGTGTTTTTGTGTTGTTTTGAGTTGTTAGACAGGATGAAGCTGGAGGCTAAAAACAGAATTTATAACCTGAGTATAGTTTTGTGGTGTTAATAGAATATTTTGAGGTACTAATAGAATATTTTGAGGTGTTATTAGAGTGTTTATGTAGTTATTGGGTTGTTTTTGTGTTGTTTGAAGTTGTTAGACAGGATGGAGCTGGAGGCTAAAAACAGAATTAATAACCTGAGTGTAGTTTTATGGTGTTATTATAGTGTTTTATGTTGTTTTTGTGTTGTTTTATGTTGTTAAACAGGATGGAGATGGAGGCTAACAACAGAATTAATAACCTGAGTGTAGTTTTATGGTGTTTTTTTTGTGTTTTATGTAGTTATTGTGTTGTTTTATGTTGTTAGACAGGATGGAGATGGAGGCTAACAACAGAATTAATAACCTCAGTGTAGTTTTGTGGTGTTATTATAGTATTTTATGTTGTTTTTGTGTAGTTTTATGTTGTTAAACAGGATGGAGCTGGAGGCTAAAAACAGAATTAATAACCTCAGTGTAGTTTTATGTTGTTATTATAGTGTTTTATGTTGTTTTTGTGTAGTTTAGTGTTGTTAAACAGGATGGAGCTGGAGGCTAAAAACAGAATTAATAACCTCAGTGTAGTTTTATGATGTTATTATAGTGTTTTATGTTGTTTTTGTGTAGTTTAGTGTTGTTAAACAGGATGGAGCTGGAGGCTAAAAACAGAATTAATAACCTCAGTGTAGTTTTATGGTGTTATTATAGTGTTTAATGTTGTTTTTGTGTAGTTTTATGTTGTTAAACAGGATGGAGCTGGAGGCTAAAAACAGAATTAATAACCTCAGTGTAGCCTTAAGTAACCTGGAGCTAACGGGGGCTAAAACCTCACATCACACAACCTGACAGTGTTTACAGCACAGATACAGTAAATTAACATATTACAGGTTAATTAATAGCAGAATTGTAGTTTTTCAGAGTGAGATTATTGATGTTTTAGTTTGAACCTGATGACTTTAACAGGAACAGACGCGGCTAACGCGTTAGCTCCGGCTGTAGCATCGAGCTGCTCTGGTTATTTTATCTCTGTTTTCCGTTAATTTACGGTTAAAAACTCACCGTGAGAGAAGTTTCCGATCTGGTTCTTACAGTAACCGCAGCGGTAACCATCGTCCCCCCCGAAATATTCCACGATAGAGTAGGATTTGTTTCCTGCCATCGTCAAAGTGAAGCAGCAGGATGAAGCTGACAGTTTCAGTTCAGTCAGGCCACGCCCACACACGCACACGTCATCAGCGCTGCCTTCACGAACATGGGAGACCGGAGCTTCCAACACACTTTACCCTCAAACACACGGGTTTAAAATTATATTATCTCTCTTTGATTATCATAAATTATCTCTAATGTAGCAAACTTAAGTCTCTCCAATCTGAAATAACCAAATTTGTGGAATAACCAAGATTCCAACAATGAAAAAAAAATAGACATCTGTACTTTCAACACAACAGTTGAATATGAATTCATAATTTCCGCGTTCTGATGGTACATTAAACGTCACATTATATACTATACAAAGTTTACACCAAAACACAATATAAATATATTAAAGCCCATTTTCTCCAGTTAAGATAAAAATAAAAATGCTTTATTTTCAGAATTGATATAAGCGAGGAAAACAATTAAGTTTTGCCCTTTTAAAATCGAATTACTTGAAACAAGGCAAAAATAAGACACAAAAAGTCAAATTTTAGACTCTTTGCCTCCAAATTTGTATTTTTTCAATCATAATTTTGACTTCTACATGTAAGTTTCAATCTATTTTCTCATGTCAATAACTTTTCTCTCATATTTCAACCTTTTAATCTAAAAATCTTAACTTTTATCTAAAATTATGACTAAAGCCCATTTCTGCCAGTTAGGATAGAAATAAGAATACCTTATATTCAGAATTGATATGAGCGAGGAAAACAATTAAGTTTTGCCCTTTTAAAATCGAATTACTTCAAACAAGGCAAAAATAAGACACAAAAAGTCAAATTTTAGACTCTTTGCCTCCAAATTTGTATTTTTTCAATCATAATTTTGACTTCTACATGTAAGTTTCAATCTATTTTCTCATGTCAATAACTTTTCTCTCATATTTCAGCCTTTTAATCTAAAAATCTTAACTTTTATCTAAAATTATGACTAAAGCCCATTTTCTCCAGTTAAGATAATAATGAAAATGCTTTATTTTCAGAATTGATATAAGCGAGGAAAACAATTTAGTTTTGCCCGTATTTAATCGAATTAGAGTTGAAAAAAAGTCCAATTTTATTTTTTTTGCCTGAAAATTTATATATTTTTAAAACACAGTTTAGACTTCTGTATCTGAATTGCAATCTATTTTCTCACATCAGTGACTTTTCTCTCATATTTCAACCTTTTAATCTAAAAATCTTAACTTTTATCTAAAATTATGACTCAAGCCCATTTCTGCCAGTTAGGATAAAAATAAGAATACCTTATATTCAGAATTGATATAAGCGAGAAAAACAATTTAGTTTTGCCCTTTTAAAATCGAATTACTTCAAACAAGGCAAAAATAAGACATAAAAAGTCAAATTCTAGACTGTTTCAAAAAATAATTTTGACTTCTACATGTAAATTTCAATCTATTTTCTCAGGTCAATAACTTTTCTCTTAAAATTTCGACTTTTTATCTAAGAATTTTTACTTTTGAGCTTTATTTCCTAAATATTTCAACAATATTATAGCATATTTTTGAATTTTGGTCTCAAATTTTCCACTACATCTCAAAATTTAAACTTTTTCTCCCTAATTTATTACCCTATTGCAATATTTACACTTTAATATCTCATAATTATGACTTTATCTAAAATTTTTGACTTTTGATCCAATAATTCTGACTTTATTTTCTCAATATTTCGGTCACAAATTTTCCACCATATCTCAAAATGTATACTTGATGATCTCAAAAGTTGGATTACCTTCTCCATAGTTGCTATTTTATCGCAATATTTACATTTTAATATACTTAATATAGTTACTATGATGCAATAACTTTGTGATTTTAAGAAAAATGTAGCCTACTTTAAATTTGATGCCTGCAACATGTTTAAAAAAAGTGCATAAAGAAAAAACTATACACTTAAAATAAAGCAAGAGGAACATATTCAGACTATTTTGGTTTCTTCATAACTTTTGAGCTTATTACTTGGTATAAAAATTAATCTAAAGGGATAACATAGGTGACAGTAATTGTGACTAAATTATTTGAATGAATGGATATGTGATGTAGATATTTTAGTGTTGAGTTTGAGACAGAAAAAGCACAAATGGTGGGTAAAGAACTGTACAGAATATTTGTTTATCGTGTGTGCAAAGAGGAAAGAAAACAAAAACAACTGAACCTGGATCCGTCTGTTACAGTCAAATACAAAAACACAGAGAGGAGAAACTTTATATGTAGAAAAATAAGTTAGAAAACCACAGAGAGGCTGAGGATTCCCACACTCACAGAGAAAGAAAAGGATCAGTTTGTTTCTGTTTCTGCTTCATGATGAATAAAAACCGTCTTTTTTTTCAAGTTTCCTGTGTTCAGACAGAAACTGTGAGGCTAAAATAAACTGTAATCTCCGTTATTCATGATATCGATGATGATTCTGATGATTGGTTGTTGGTTTGGATCCTAACTGAAGCTGCCCTGAGGAACAGGGATGTTCTCGTGCAGATATTTCATGCTGCCTTGCTCGGAGAAGTCTGCCACCGTTTGTCCGTCTCCTCGAAGAACCCACTTGGTCGTCAGGAGACCCTCCAGACCCACCGGACCCCGGGCGTGAATACGAGCCGTGCTGATCCCAACCTCAGCTCCTGAAAAACAACACAAATCAACCACAAATTACTCCACAAACTCATTTACCTGTTAGTTTTTTATTCCTACGTCATGAAAAACAAAAGCAGAGACGTCTCAGTGTCGTGTCAAACTAAAATATTTTCAATGGGACACGGAAAATAAAAACATAGAGTATCTCACAACTGTTTTATAACACAACAAGATAATTAAGTCGGAAAATAATGAGATTAAAGTCAAAATAAAGTCGAAATGCGACAGGATTTAAATCAAATGAAGTCGTATTGTTATGGAGTAAAATCAGAAAATAATAATAACTCTCTGATGCATGAATTATAAAAGTCAGTGTCAGGATTTTTCCCTTGAGTGTTTTTATTTGTCTTAAAGCATAAAAAAAAGTTTTCAAATTTTTTTTTTCAAATATTTGTAACTGAGCATTCAACATAATTAATAAGATTTTATATATTATATATATTATTTATTATATTCTATTTATATTATATATTTATATTTTTAATATTACATAATATTTTTGTATTTTATTCTTGTTATTTATTACAAAGGCTAGTTGATTGTGTTCTTCTTTTATTCTCTTTTTTATTCGTATATTTGTATATATTTATTTATTCTCATTTCTACAATTGGGATTTTTCCCTTGAGTGTTTTTATTTGTCATAAAGCATGAAAAAAAGAAAAAAGTTTTCCTTTTTTTTTTTTCAAATATTTGTAACTGAGCATTCAACATAATTAATAAGATTATAATATTACATAATATTTCTGTATTTTATTCTATTTATTTACTACAAAGGCTAGTTTATTGTGTTCTTCTTTTATTCTCTTTTTTTATTCGTATATTTGTATATATTTATTATTCTCATTTCTACACTTGCGCTTGCTCCTGGACCAGGGAAACCTAATTTTGTTCCATCCATGTTTTACATGTGATGAATGACAATAAAACTCCTTGAATCCTTGAATAAAACATTGTGAACTTAATGTAAACATAACTATTTTTTTGTAAGACTTCTTTTCATTTTTTGGTAATTTCATGAATAATCTTTTTTTAATGCTTTGTGAAACATTTTAACTCTCTTTCATAAATTTTAACACTGAATAATCTATAGTTAATAAGCTTTTTCACCCTCAAATGTTTGTCTTTAACATCTGTAAAAATATATATATGTTTGAAAAAAGATTTGAAAACATTTTTTTAGGCTCTAAGAAGAATAAAAATATCCTGACACAGACTAATGTGAATTTCCACCACATGAACCATTGAATTTAGGAGTAAATAACTTTTAAATAGGTGTAACTGTAGTGACCACTATGACCACAGGGTTAATGAGACATAAGAATATGTGGATAAAGTTATATTAAGAGAAACATCAGATAAAAGTATTGCTGTAACAAGACTAATGAGAAAATAAAGATGTAATGTGGTGCAATATACCACAAATAAAGTTGTAGTTCTAGGAGATAAAAGTTCAAAAAAATGTTGAGAAAGTTGTCAAACTAGAGATTTTATATTAAAAGATCAAAGTTGAACTAAGTGTGTGAACTATGTTGTAATGTTGTAAGATAAAAGTAGGAAAATAAAGTCGTTCTGTTCTGAAACTAAAACAGAAACAAGATCACGATGTCAGAATTTAAAGACCTCAACATCAAAAATAGTTCAGTTACAAAGTTAACGTCAAATTAAACTCGTAAGGATATGAAATTAATGTGGAAATAAAGTTAAACAGGATAAAAAATCATCAGAAGGTTTGAAGGTGAAATTAGTGTCAGGATGTAATAAATTAAAATCACATATAAGTTGCAGGATAAAAATGATTAAATCAGGATGTTAAGAGCTTAGAGTTAAAATAAGTTTTTAACTTTGATCTCGTAACTTTAAGACGAAATGATTCATTTATTCTAACTCTGGTGTTTCAGGAAACTCTAATAAACTTATGGCTGTGATAAAATGGCCATAAGTTTATCTAGAGTTTCCTAAAACGGCGCCCGTGTGTCGTGATGGCGAGCGTACCCAGTCCGAAGCGGTATCCGTCAGCGAAGCGCGAGCTGGAGTTCCAGAAGACGCAGGCGCTGTCGACCTGCTGCAGGAAGAGCTCGGCCGCCTCCTCGTTGTCGGTGACGATGACGTCGGTGTGCGAGCTGCCGTACTTGTGGATGTGGTCGATGGCGTCCTGCATGCTGTCCACCACCTCGATGCAGCACTCCAGGTCGCCGTACTCCGTCCTCAGAGACTTCACCTCCGACGGGCTGAAGGTCAGGTAGGAGGCGAAGCGCGGCCCGGCGTGGATCTTTACCTGAGGGAGGAGCAGGAGAGTTTTAAGTCTCATCTGTCTGAGAGATCCCAGTGTGTTTTATTTAATAATGTCCTGACTGAGTCTCCACAGTTAAGCATGAGGTTCCTCAGGTTTCTGCTTTTTTCATTGTATCTTGCACCACTTGGTGAATTATTATACTCCTTTGAAATTGACTTTCACTGTTATGCAGATGATTTGCCTTTAACATGTGAAAATGGGAGTAATATGTCAAAAATTGAGTGTTGTCTTTCAGCTGTCAGGACTTGGTTCTCTCGAAATTTCCTTTTCCTTAACCCTGCAAAGACTGAAATGATGGTTATTGGACCCCAGAAATTTCAAAATACATTCAATGATGTTTCGTTGTCTCTTGATGAGTGTGTTGTTCTTGGCAGAGACAAGATAAAAAACCTTGGTGTCTTATTTGATCCGTCACTTGCTTTCGACAAACACATCAAGGAGGTGACAAGAATATTATTTTCTCATCTTAGAAGGATTAGTAAGATCAGGCCAATCCTGAGTGACAAAGATGCTGAAGTCCTCATTCAGGCCTTTGTAACATCTTGTTTGGATTATATTAATGCTCTTTTGTCGGGATTACCCAAGAAAAGTTTCAGAGTCCTGCAGATGGTGCAAAATGCTGCAGCTCGGATTAATACAAACACATGACCCCGGTGTTGGCCTCTCTTCAGCTTCCATGTCAGGTTCGTGCTGATTTTAAGGAGCTTTTATTGACTTATTTATTTTAAATGGACAAGCACCTGCTTATCTAACTGACTTGGTTTGACCATGTGCAGCTTCTCGTGCCCTCTGCTCTCAGGGGTCTGACGTGCTGACGGCGCCTAAGGTCAGGAAAAAGACTGTTGGTGAGCGAACGTTTTCTTTCCGTGCACCAACTCTCTGGAACAGTCTTCCTCTGGACGTTAGGCAGGCGTGTGGATGTTTTTAAGGCAAAGCTCAAGACCCACTTGTTTACTTTGTGTTATATGTCTTGACTTGTTTTTCTTGTTTATTGTTTGTTTGTTTTATTGATTGTTTTTACTACCTGTACAGCACTTTGACTGAAAGCGCTTTATAAATAAAATTATTATTATTATCATTATTACAGACAAACTGTGCTAAAGAAAATAAAAACACCTGAGTGAGACTTTTTTACCTGCTCCGTCCTCAACATGTCGATGATCTGGTCAAAAATCGGCGTCCTGAGTAAATCTCTGTGGATCAGGAGCGTCTCCATGGCGTTACAGGCGGCGGGATAATCACACTTAGAGTCTCGCACTGGAAGAAAAAACAACGTTATTCATCAGAAAAGAGACGATAGGATAATGCGCTTTTCTCCTGATTTACCATCAGAGTTTGAATATAAATTCCTGCCTTTACATTTTTTCAACATTGAAATAAATGTGTAACAAACTTTGTTCACTCAGATGTTGAGTTTTGATTTTTAGAGACTGGATTTCTTGACACATTTAATTTTTAACTGTCCTTTTTTTAATTGAATTTTTCAACTTATGTTCAACTTTTCAGTTCAAAATTAAAACTAAGACTTTTCACCTAAAAAATTAGACATAAAATCTAATAAATTGCCTTTTTTATCCAATGTTTTTGACTTTTTGTTTCATAAATTTGAATTTATCTTAAAATGTCTACTTTTAATTTCCAAATTTCTGCTCAATCATCTCAGAACTTCAACTTTCTCTCTCATAATTTTGCCTTTTTCTCTCAAAATCTTTACTTCAGTAATTCACTTTATTAACCCTACCCAGGACACTGGATTTTTAAATAATTTTGACATGTTGAATATTATTATGTCAAATTTAAAAAGACTGAATATTTTCAGACAATTTCTTTTCACACTGAACTTATTTCAACATTAAAAGAACGAAGAAAATCAGAGAAAATCTTTCTGATTTCTTTTCACCTTGTCAAATGTCAGGGTGGTGCAACCGTAACATTAGACTTTTATTTTAAAGTGAAGAGAATAAAACAGGAAACAGGAAACTGCATCAGCCAGAGGAGCCCAAATGACATTTGTGACCAAGTGGAAAAGTTTGTAGATTTCTCTGAAATACTGATAAAAAAGGTTTTTTCACTTCATTGGTGACTGGAACAATTTCCATGTCAGGTGGAACAACCAATGTAATAATGTGAAATGTTATTTTAACATCAAATTATTTATCTTATTNACAAATAAAAGAAATGAAACACACAAAATGAAAATGTATGAGTCACTACAGACACTTGAGAGATACTTGCCAATAATTTCACACAGAAAAAATAACAGGAACATATAAATATATTTTCATATATTTGGTTGCACCACCTGACATTTTTGGGTGCTCAAATTAAAAATACTAAAAAATAATGAACCTAAAAACTTTGAGATGTTGGTCAACTACTGAAATCTGTTAGAAAACATAATTCTTCTCTCAGAAATATGTTTTTATCCTTTTTCAAAGAACTTTTTAAAAACACGTTTTTAGACCCTCTTTTTGTCATTGACCCATATGTGAACCAGCTGTTTATCCTCTCTTTACAAAAACAGTTTTGAAGAGTAAAATGAAGCATTTACATTTGGAAAAATAAACAAACTTTTAGGCCAAAATAATCGAGTATAAAATCAAAGAATGAAAAAGTCCAGGTACTTCTGAGTGTTGATTTTTTTCTCCCACCAGTAATTTTCAAAATAAAAGCTCTTTAAAATCAGCTCACGCACCGACGTCGATGGCTTTGTCGATGCTGGCGTCCTGGTCGATGTAGACGTGGCAGACGCCCTCGCTGTGGCCCAGGACGGGAATCCCCTTCGCCGCTCTCTGGATGTCTCTGACCAGCTGAGACGAACCGCGAGGGATGATGAGGTCGATCATTTTATCCAGGCGGCAAAGATCCTCCACTTCCTCCCTCGTGCTCACCTACGAGATTCAACACATTTAAACGCAGAATTAACGAAGAGCGTGTGGTCAGTGATGTCAGAGTGATGTCAGAGTGATGTCAGAGTGATGTCAGTACCAGCTGGACGGCGTCCGTGACCCCGTGGATGGACAGCGCCTCCTGAGTCAGCTGATGTAGGATTTTGTTGGTGTTCGCCGCTTCTTTCCCTCCTTTCAGCAGCAGAGCGTTCCCGCTGGCGATCGCCAACGCCGACACCTGCGACCACCATCAACGTTAAAACACAACCAGGAGCTTTTATTTTGAAACTCCAGCTGAACCCTGACTTCCTGACCTGAGGGAGACAGTCGGGACGGGACTCGAAGATGACGAGCAGGACGCCGATGGGGACGGTGATCTGCTCCAGCTCCAGGTTGTTGGCGACGCGCGTTCGCCTCAGAACTCGACCCACGCTGTCACGGGAGGAGGCGGCGAGCTGACGCAGCCCGATGGCGAGGCTGTTCAGTTTGGCGGTGGAGAGGCTGAGGCGGTTTATCATTGGCTGAGACATTCGACCTGAAACAGAAGAAACACGAACAAAACAGGATTTTATCTGATTTTGTTTCCTAAAAATAAATAAAAGTTTTTAAAGAATAACAACTTTTTAATTCCTTCATCTGAAGACTTTTAATGTGAAAATCAACAGGAAACATTCAGCCTCCATCCACAGTCAAACTTAACAGTGAAAATATTAAAAGAAAACATTAAACTTGGGAAATAAAACCTTGAAAATTTGTGAAATAATCAAAATTTTGAGATCAAAGGTCAAAAGATAAGTTAATTTTTTTTAGACAAAAGTCAAACTTTAAGCAAATTCACAATATGAGGAGGAAGTTGTGAGACAAAACCTAGAAATTTTGTAATAAAAGGTTGAAATTCTGAACTCAAAAGTCAAAACTGGGATAAAACCTTGAAAATTTGAGATAAAATGTGAAAAAATTTTGAAATAAAAAAGCCAAATTATGAGATTGTAAATTGAAGTCTTAACCAAAATTTTAACCAAATTTTCAAAATATTGAGAGAAAACCTTGAAATCACGAGGTATAACCTTGAAAATTTGTTATAATAAGTAAAAATTTGAAGATGAAATGTTGATATATAGAGATAAAAGTCAAACTTTAGGGTAAAATTCAAAATATGAGGAGGAAAAGTTGATTTTGTGAGAAAAAATCTTTGAAATTTGCTTTGAAAAGTTGAAATTCTGAACTTTAAAGTCAAAACTTTGAGATAAAAGTTGTAATTTTGAGGTAAAATGTCAATATTATGTGCAACAAGTCAAATTTTTGATGTAATAGATTGAAATTTAAACCAAGTCGTCAAAATATTGAAATTATGAGAAAAAAAAAACCTGAAAAATTTGTAATGAAAAGTCAGAATAATGATATAAAAAGTAAAATAGAAAGATAAGCTTAACTTTTAAGACATTCAGTCAAACTTTGAGCAAAAATTTGATATTTGACAAAGAAAAAGTTTCAATCTTGAGAAAAAAACGTTGTAATTTTGTCATAACAATTTAAATTCTGATCAAAAAAGTCAAAACTTTGAGAAAAGAGATACTATTTTGAGATAAAATGTCAAAAATAATGAGAAAAAAGTCAAATTTTGACCCAAAAATGAAAGTTTTGAGGTAAAAGGTTGAAATTTTAAATATTTAAAGGAGGAAAAACAGAGAGAGAAAACATAAAATTATGAGATATAACTGTAAAAATTAGTAATAACAAGTCAGAATTACAACATATTAAGTCAAAATATAAAGACAAGCTAAGATTTTTGGACAAAAACTAAACTTTAATCCAAAAATTCAAAACATGAAGAGGAAAAATTTTGTTTTGTTTTTGTTATAAAAAGTTGAAATTCTGAACTTGAAAGTCAAAACTGAAATATAAGTCATAATTTTGAAATAAAATGTCGATATTTTGGGCAACTAGTCAAATTTTGATACAAAAAGTCAAAGTTTTGAGAAAAAAGGTTGAAATTTTCACTAAATAGTCAAAATATTGAGAGAAAACACTTAAATTGTGAAATAAAACCTTGAAAATTTGTGACAAAAAGTCAAAATCAAAAGATAATCTAAATTTTTTTGAGACAAAAAGTTAAACTTTAAGCTTAAAATTCAAAATATGACAAGAAAAAAGTCGACAGTGTGAGATTAAACCTTTTAATTTGGTGAAAAAAAAAGTTGAAATTCGTTACTAAAAAGTCAACACTTTGAAATAAAAGTTTCAATGTTGAGATAAAATGTAAAATTAATTATGGAAAAAAAGTCAATATTATGAGATAAACAGTTATAATTTGGGGATAAAACTCAAACTTATCTATGAAAAGCTGAAATTTTGAGATAAAAAATCCTCTTTGGTTCATAATCAGATGTGTAACCTGTTTAATCTGAATCTCTGTGAGAGAGTAAAGAACATTTCTGTGTGTGGGAAAGAAAAAGTTTTAATCTCGAGATAAAACCTTGTTAATTTGTGATTAAAAGTTGATATTCTGAACTAAACAGTCAAAACTTTGAGATAAAAGTTGTAATTTTTGGGATTAAATGTCACAATAATGAGAAAAAAGTCAAATTTTGATCCAAATATTCTAATTTTGAGCGAAAACATTGAAATTATGAGATAAAACTTTAATAATTTGTAAAAAAAAAAAAATTCTGAATTTTAAGATAAAAGACAAAATGTAAAGAAAAGCTCAAAATGTTTTGGACAAAAAGTGAAACCTTAAGCTAAAAATACAAAATATGAAGAGGAAAAGGTTGAAAATGTAACATAAACCTTGAAATTTGGTTAAAAAAGCTGAGGATTTGAACTTAATAGTCAGAAAAAAGTTTTAATTTTGAGATACAAATGTCAAAATTTTGGGCAACAAGTCAAATTTTGATCCAAATAGTCAAAGTTTTGAGGTGAAAGGTTGAAATTTTAACTAAGTAGTCAAAATATTGAGAGAAAACATTTAAATTGTGAAATAAAACCTTGAAAATTTGTGACAAAAAGTCAAAATCAAAAGATAAGCTAAATTTTTTTGAGACAAAAAGTTAAACTCTAAGCTTAAAATTCAACATATGACAAGAAAAAAGTTGATATTGAGAGATTAAACCTTTTAATTTGGTGGAAAAAAAGTTGAAATTCGTTACTAAAAAGTCAACACTTTGAAATAAAAGTTTCAATGTTGAGATAAAATGTAAAATTAATTATGGAAAAAAAGTCAATATTATGAGATAAAACCTTGTTAATTTGGGGATAAAACTCAAACTTATCTATGAAAAGCTGAAATTTTGAGATAAAAAATCCTCTTTGGTTCTTAATCAGATGTGTAACCTGTTTAATCTGAATCTCTGTGAGAGAGTAAAGAACATTTCTGTGTGTGGGAAACTGTTTTTTTAATTCTCACTCCTGGCTCTGACCTCAGGACCTCAGATAATTATGGGTTGTTTGGAGGTAAAAGGTTGAAATTTTAACAAAATATTCAAAATATTGAGAGAAAATATTGAAATTATGAGATCAAACCTTAAAAATTTGCTTTAAAAGTCCAGAAAGAAAAATAAGCTAAATTATTTAGACATTCAATCAAACTCTAAGCAAAAAAGTTTAAATCTCGAGATAAAACCTTGTTAATTTGTGATTAAAAGTTGATATTCTGAACTAAACAGTCAAAACTTTGAGATAAAAGTTGTGATTTTGGGATTGAATGTCACAATAATGAGGAAAAAAGTCAAATTTTGAACCAAATATTCTAATTTTGAGCGAAAACATTGAAATTATGAGATAAAACCTTGATAATTTGTTAAAAAAAATTCTGAATTTTAAGATAAAAGACAAAATGTAAAGAAAAGCTCAAAATGTTTTGGACAAAAAGTCAAACCTTAAACTAAAAATACAAAATATGAAGAGGAAAAGGTTGAAAATGTAACATAAACCTTGAAATTTGGTTAAAAAAGCTGAGGATTTGAACTTAATAGTCAGAAAAAAGTTTTAATTTTGAGATACAAATGTCAAAATTTTGGGCAGCAAGTCAAATTTTGATCCAAATAGTCAAAGTTTTGAGGTGAAAGGTTGAAATTTTAACTAAGTAGTCAAAATATTGAGAGAAAACATTTAAATTGTGAAATAAAACCTTGAAAATTTGTGACAAAAAGTCAAAATCAAAAGATAAGCTAAATGTTTTTGAGACAAAAAGTTAAACTTTAAGCTTAAAATACAAAATATGAAGAGGAAAAGGTTGAAAATGTAACATAAACCTTGAAAATTTGTTACAATAAGTCAAATTTTGAAGATGAAATGTTAATATATAGAGATAAAAGTCAAACTTTATGGTAAAAATTCAAAATATGAAGAGGATAAAGTTAAAATTGTGAGATAAAACCTTGAAATTTTGTTTTAAAGCGTTGAAATTCAGAAGTAGAGACAAAACTTAGATAAAAGTTGTCGATTTGGGATAAAATGTCACGATAATGAGAAAAAAAGTCAAAATTTATGGATAAAGGTCAAACTTATTCATTAAAAGCTGAAACTTTGAGATTAAAAAAAAATCCTCTTTCATCCCTGACTCTGACCTGAGAACTTCAGGTTATCCTCAGATATTTACGGATGTTTGTACCTGAGGTGGTGGCGAGCTCCATGTCTCTGCGGTTCGCCGTCAGAATCTCCTCTTTTTTCTCTGTGAGCAGCTCAGCCAGGCAGCAGATAATCTCTCCTCTCTGAGGAAACACAAAATAAACACTTTAAAGAAGCAGAATCAGGAGTTTAAAGAGCTGAAATCTCAGACTTTTCAATCCTAAAATAATCTCCAGACCGACCTGTTCAGGGAGCAGCGAGGCGAGCGTCCTTCCTGCGTGTCGAGCCATTTCCGTCTGCTGCTCCACGGTTGGACCTGAGGAAAAACACAAACACGTTAAAATATAAAAACACAGAAACGTCTGAGTTCGTTTCTGTGGTTTCGTACCTGCAGGTTTCACTTCAGAGAAAAATGTCCCCACTTTCTTCCCGTCCACGATGTCGGTGATGACGTGACCCGTGACTTTAGGATGCGTCCCGTTGGCGATGACGACGGACGTGCCGCCCTGCAGAGCCCAGAGCGCCGCTTTCACCTGCAGAGGATGACATCACAGGGTTAAACTCGGCGTCACAGACTCACAGTTTGGGTCAGAGGTTAAAGAGTCAGACCGACCTTCGCCTCCATGCCCCCGATGCCGACTCTGGACTTGGTGCCGTACGTGATCAGCTGCTGGTCCCCGGGGTAAAAAATGTCGATGAGTTTGGCGTCGTCTGTTCCTGGAGGGCTGTCGTACAAACCTGAGGAGAGAGTTCGACGTTCATGAAGTCGGTAAAACGTCCAACAACGACAAAAATACATAGTGACTGTAAATCCTGTTTAACTTATATTGAATTAGATTCACAACAAAGACAAGATATTCATCCTTCAAACTGAAAAACTTTGTTTTCTTTGCAAATTTTCACTCATTTTAAATCTGATTTCTGTAACTTGTTCCTTCAAACCTCAGACAGGTTCAACTTAAGACGCTGAAAGTTGATGAAGCTGAAGAAACAGCTGTTTGGATCATTCATGGATTTATTAATCATGGTGTTATTAGAATATTTTGAGGTGTTATTAGAATATTTTGAGGTGTTATTCAAGTCTTTTGAGGTGTTATTAGAATATTTTGAGGTGTTATTAGAATATTTTGAAGTGTTATTAGAATATTTTGAGGTGTTATTAGAATAATTATAAGTTTGTTATTCGAGTGTTTTGAGGTGTTATTAGAATATTTTGAGGTGTTATTAGAATATTTTGAGGTGTTATTAGGTGTTATTAGAATATTTTGAGGTGTTATTAGAGTGTTTTGTGGTGTTATTAGAATATTTTGAGGTGTTATTTGAATATTTTGAGGTGTTATTAGAGTGTTTTGAGGTGTTATTAGAATATTTTGAGGTGTTATTAGAATATTTTGAGGTGTTATTCGAGTGTTTTGAGGTGTTATTAGAATATTTTGAGGTATTATTAGAGTGTTATGAGGTGTTATTAGAATATTTTGAAGTGTTATTAGAGTGTTTTGTTGTGTTATTAGAGTGTTTTGAGCTGTTATTAGAATATTTTGAGGTGTTATTAGAATATTTTGAAGTGTTATTAGAGTGTTTTGTTGTGTTATTAGAGTGTTTTGAGCTGTTATTAGAATATTTTGAGGTGTTATTAGAATATTTTGAAGTGTTATTAGAGTGTTTTGAGCTGTTATAAGAATATTTTGAGGTGTTATTAGAATATTTTGAAGTGTTATTAGAGTGTTTTGAGCTGTTATTAGAATATTCTGAGATGTAATATAATATTAACACAAAAGACGCTGAAAGTTGATGAAGCTGAAAAAACATCTGTTTATGATCATGGAGCCAGGTTCACCACTTTGTCAACAACTGCGTGAGCAAACAGTCCAACAGTTTAACAACAATGTTTCTCAACTTTGTCCAACTGCAGGAATTGATGGATTTCATCATCTACAGACCATAATATCATCAAAAGATTCAGAGAATTAACTTTATTGCTGCTTCTTACTGTTTCTGCTTTTTTTTCCTCCCATTTTTGCTGCTTTTTGAACATTTTTTCTTCTTAATACTTATTTTTTTGCCACATTTCCTTCATTTTTACTCTTTTTAAAAAGCATTTTGCTACTTTCTGACCATTTTTTCCACCTGAAACTTATTTGAATGTCTTCTTTTTGACTGTCCTGCTACCCTTACTTTAACTCATTTCTACATTTCTACACCTTAAAGATTATTTTAATTCCTACTTCTTGCTGTTTTTGCCTCTTTTTCTCCTGTTTTTGCTGCTTTTTGACCATTTTTTCCACCTTGGACTTATTTTTATTGCTTCTTCTAGGTTCTTATGCCACATTTCATCCATTTTTACTCTTTTTCAAATATATTTTTGCTGTTTTTTTACCTTTTTTCCCACCTGAAACTTTTCTAAATGTCTACTATTTGACTTCACTGCCACTTCCTGCTGTTTTCATCCATTATTCACCCATTTTTGCTACTTTTTGTCAATTTTTCCTCCTTAAACTTCACTTAATTGCTGCTTCTTGCTGTTTTTGCTTTTTCTTTCTCCCATTTTTGCTGCTTTTTGAAGGCCCCTCAGGCGGCGCTGCATTAAAAACCCACATCATTGTGTAAAGGATATTAGCACGTGGGCTCAGGAACACTTCAGAAAACCATTGTCAGTTAACACAGTTCATCACTACATCTACAAGTGACAGTTCAAACTCTACCATGCAAAGACAAAGTCACACATCAACAACACACACAAACGCCGCAGAACTCTTTTTGGAAATCATGGACGTGGTGCTGAAAGGTACAAACAGGTTTTGGAGCAACATCTGCTGCATCCAAGACACTTTGTCTTTTTCAGGGACGTCCCTGATTATTTCAGCAAGACAATGAAACCAAGACACATTCTGTTCCTGTTACAACAGCGTGGCTCCGTAGTAGAAGAGTGCAGCTACTAGACTGACCTGCCTGCAGTTCTAAATAATCAGAGAAACTTTTTACCTTCCACATCAGACAGAGCGATGAGCAGATCTGCTTTCATCTCCACGGCGAGTCGAGCCGCTAAACTGTCGTTGTCTTTGATGCTGATCACCTGAAACAGAAACGGATCAAAGAATAAAGATGAGAAGCTTCATGTTTGTGTGTCACAGCTCTGTGGTTTGTTTTGTTTTTTTCTGCGCTCACGTTGACGCCCTGCAGGTCACTGCTGGGAACAGGCGGAGGAACCACGGCGTCGTTGGTGTTGATGATGGGGACGATGTTCATCCTCAGCAGCTCGTGCAGCGTGCTGTTCAGGTTACGGCGTTTCTGCTCGTCGTGGAAATCCAAGTTTGTGACCAGGATCTGAGGACGGGAGCGAGGGACGAGTTAAAGAGAGTCAGAGAGAGGAGGACGTGTTAAAGAGAGTCAGAGAGAGGAGGATGAGTTTAACTGAGTCAGAGAGGAGGACGAGTTTAACTGTGTCAGAGAGAGGAGGTCGTACCTGAGCCGTGCAGGTGCTGTACTGTGTGAACATGGCTTCGTACAGCGCCATCAGACCGCTCTGACCTGCCGCCGCACACGCCCTCGCCTCCAGAACCGGCATCGACTGAAGAACAAAGAGTCACAGAGAGAAAATAAATGTTTTTATCCTTTTTTTGAAGTTTATTTTTAACAGAAAGCTCAGTTTCTCACCATCTCTTTGAGCTGGTTCTGTCCTGAGTGCAGCGCCTGTCGCACGCTCTGAGACAACAGGATCTCGTGTCTCAGCCTCTGTTTCCCGAACGCCACGGCGCCGCTCGTCACGATCATCATCTCACGGCCCTGATTCTGCAGCACGGCCACCTGACCGCACACACACACACGCACACACGTTATAATAACACGTTTATAATAACGTCATGTTCACATCGATGGCGTTAACGCAGCGTTACCTGCTCCACGATGGACGCCAGGCGCCCCAGAGCGAGCCCGCCCTCATCGCCTCTGGTCACCACGGCGCTGCCGAGCTTCACCACGATGCGTTTGGCCTCTTTCAACTCACTGCGGTGGGCGAAGGATTTCCCATGAGGCCGCGGGAAAACTGCAGAGAGATAAACAAGTCATCATCAAAACTTTTAGAGATTCAAGAAAATATTTAAGAGAGAAAATTATTTCTATTATCTATTCATTTTATTATTATAATTATTATTGTTATTATTATTATTATTATTACACTCAGAGTTTCTCCTCAGAGTTTCAGCTGTTAAACCTGAACTTTAAACATTTGTTCAACTTCACGAATGAGTCAGAGCTCAGAAACCTGTACAGAAGCCCTGAGGGGACACTACACAAAAAGTTTATAACTGAAAAAAACTTTCACTGAACTCTGATAAAGTTCCAACAAATACACAAATATAAAAATGCACGAAGCCAAACTCTTTTTAAACTCATTTTAAAATTGTCTTGAAAATTATTTTCTAAATCATACATTTTTTTTTGCTTTTCAATATTTTGCATTTGGAAAATATTGAAAAACATGAAACATTTGCTTGCATTTCTTGACAAAGTATTTCATGAAATATTTTTTAATTTTGTGTAAAAAAAATAAAAAAACATGACTCTAGGAATTATTTGTTTTTGGTGCAAATAATTTTGATTGTGACTTTTTTTATTTTGTGAAATTTTCTTTAAAAAGATCAATACTTTTGCACTTAAGTGTCAAGAAATAATTATACATTTTGTGTTTTTCATTTTTGGCTTTTATGATTTACAATCTTATTAATTCACTCTAAGAATTTTTGTTATTTTCTAATTTTGCAGCACTGCTTTACAATTTTGAGAAATGTCCTGAAACAGTTAATATTTTTGCATTCATCAGGTTTCTTTAATTTTGGATGTTTTTTTCTTTTGAATTCTTTCTACTAATTTCATCAAATTTGTGCATTTTGCAAAGTACTTCTTCAAGTGGCAAGAAATAATTATGCATTTTGTGTGTTTGTTGTTGTTGTTGTCTTTTATGATTTACAATCTCATTGAATATTTTTGAATTTGGTTTAAAAAAATTCACTCTGCATGTGATAAGTTGTTTTTGTAATGTTGAAATTTTGTGGCACTTTTTTCAAATTTTTTTTTAAAACATTGTCTCTGTTGAAATCTTTAGAAATGTGTAAAATCCAGGATGAAGTTCAGTTTGTGACCCTGAGGGTCAGAGCGACCTGAAGCTGATAAACTGATCAAACACTGAGTCATGAGTGAAAATGAGGGAAATACTCACATTTAGTCTGAGAATAAGCTCTGACGGAGACTGGACTCAGGTTTTTCAGCCTGTTTCTGGAGACGAGGCTGGAGCAGAGAGTGAACCTGGAGAACATGACACCTGAACACACCTGTACACACCTGAGGAGACACAAACAGGTACAACAGGGAACTGACAGGAAGTCCAGGAGGCTCAATATACATATGGGTCAATGAGGTGACGTCCCCTTTTTTTGTGTCCGAGTGCAATATTTCCTTCCATCATGAATTGAGTATTTCATCACATGTATTTCTTTATTCTATGAAACCTGTGTTATTTGAACACATCTTTAAACTATTAAAATATAACATGTTTTTTTGTGTTTTGGTTCCTCAAACCCCCAAAATGTCAGGTGGTGCAACCGTCCTGACAAGTATCCACAGTAATTAAACTCTAAAAATTGAATGTCAGTTATTGTAAATGGAAATTAAAAATACAGTGGCATTATTTTATGCTTGAACCTTTTTAAATAAAACATTCTTTGCAAATAAA